>WYDI02001325.1:0-10470 GCA_009867235.2 Psittacus erithacus
CCTATCCTATCCTATCCTATCCTATCCTATCCTATCCTATCCTATCCTATCCTATCCTATCCTATCCTATCCTACCCATGCAGCGTGATAACACAGGGTTCAGAAACAGTCCAATGAGCAGAGCCTGCCCTACCTTGAGGTTAAAGACACAGTGTGGTCCTGTTAAGACCTGCAGAGAGATCTCCTAAGGTTTAGCCCAAAGCAGCACTACTGTGAGTGATCTAATATCTTCCTCTGGCATTACAGTGTATTTAATGACTGTGCTAGCTCTGACAGCTGCTAAACCACAGCACTCAGCACTGTGCTCCTTAATGCAGCTGGGTAAGCCACCACCTTGCATGTTTTCCCACAGAGCATGAGAAGACCCTGAGACTCACTGCATGACGCACAGGATCAGTCTCTTTGTGCCATTTTACAAGAAAAAAACAAAAACAACAACAAAAAGTGAAGAAGCGATATCAGCGCTGTGCCAATGAAAACTTTAATGTGGTGTGCTTTCTGTACCCAGGAATTTTCTGTAATTTTACACTGTGGAAATGAATACGTCCCCAGTGGTTTACCTTAACAGTAGTTCTAACAACCAACAGTGCCTACAGCAAATTGACAAAAGTAAGAAATGAACTTTTTTCATACAAAAGAAGCCTTCAATTTCCTAAGTTTAGCTAAAAGTGCTTCACATTTCTATCACCACTTTTCAGAAGTAAACTGAAAATAAGCTTATCTGCTTTCTGGTTTTGCTCTGCCCTTCAGCCACTGTCTCTCTGTTATCTCAGTGATTTATGGTGAAAGATGGACACACCATCTAAAAAGTCAAAATATTAAATTAAGTTGACCCAATATGGAATCTAATGCAACAGTCTGCAAGACATTCATTAGTTTACCATAGCGCAGAAAACAGACACTGAATTAACACAAAGATTGCCTAAATACACTACAGGGTCTACCTGATTTTAGATCACATTAGTTACCTAAATCTCTTTGGGTTATCCTTAGTTGTCTGCCTGCAAACACTTTCTGCTTTTCTGAAGTAAGGACTGACTCAGTCCATTTATATAAACAAAAAAGAATATTTTGGCTTCCCTAGAGCTCTATGGCCTGCTTCTGGTCCTATTCATTGTGAAATAGCACTAGTTTCACTGAAATAATGAGGATAACTAGAAATAGACAAACACAAAAAGAACTATAATTTGCATTATCATTTAAGAGGTGAAACGTTAATTGGGGCACACTTTAGCTCAGTCCACGTTTTTTTGTTCAAAATGATACAGTAACTCATTCTGAGTAAAGTTAACTTCAACAAAACCATAATTTAGTAGCTATGCTGCTTCCATTTCAATAGATTTCTCCTGTTGGTTAGATTATGCCATGATTTCAGCTTGTTCACAGGCCTTACAGTGAAAGGCCTGTGCTGTTTGTATCATCTGCTCTAATGAACAGGAGTTGAAAGAGATTGTGTCCAGATTCCCTTCCTTGCTCTGTTCTCAGATTATGAAATAAAGGTAGCATGACTGTAGGAAAGGCCTCTTTATAAGAGTGAATTTTTGCTTGAAAGCTCTTTAGAACAAAGGGGTTTATTTTCCACAACTTGCATTTTCTGTTCACAGATGCCTGAACATGTTCACATTTCTCATGCTCTAAAATGCAGTGCTAGGTAGTATACTATATACAGTTCAGATTCATGCACTGGTCTCAATGGTTCATTTCATTAAGAAAATTCTTTGGAAAATAAGGGGTGAAATTGTCAAGAGTCATGTGCAGGCCAATGGGTTATTTGTATGCCTCTGAACTGTCTCCTACTATTTGTTAAGCACTTTGGACAGTAGGGTCCAGATTCCAGTCAGGACCATATTAATAGGCCCTCAGACATACAGCACAAGTGCATTTTGCTTTCCATTTTCACACATTTTTTATTCCTTATGTCCAAGCAAGTTTACAGTGCTGGAACAAATACTGGAATTGGTATTAGCGTCTGGCTTGGGCAGAAAGGACTGTGAATTGTGTTTGATTACAACCACTTTATAAGGTCAAACTGTATATTAGGGCAGTGATACTGGTTTAATCCTTATGGACAAATAAGTTGACCTGTTTCTTTTTGATGTTTATGTATATAAATAACGTTTGAGTTAGCTATGTCTCTAGTTTCTCCTCTGCTGGTTTTACAAGCACCACATAGTCCTTACTGCTCTTCAGAACCATGAGACAAGTATCTAAGCAGAGTGATGACAATAAAAGAAAGAACAACAATGTAAAGATACTTAAATATTTTAAAATACCTTTAAACCAAGGAGGAATTTATCACAGATCAATAATGAAAGCCACATTTGGTCTTAAGAAACAAATTTACTTTCCAGTTTTGTATAAACTTTTCTGCACAAAATTATGCTTCTTATGCTTTAAAAGAGAAATACTTGATAAACAAGAATATGACTTTGGAGAATTTTGAAAGAGTTTAAATAATTATCTACTCGAATCCTTTTCCACTTTGACATGACTATATCCTTTGCCATGCAAAATGTCTGTCATCCGTCATCATCAACAGGAACTGTATAGACACATAAAGGGTCAAATTCTAGGATTTTTATTCATGCTATTGAACACTGATGCACTGATTCACCAATGTACATCTCTGCAGTGAGTGAACAAGAGGCTGGGCTATAAATTCAGTAGAAAGTTTCAAGGAGTGTCTATAAGTGCTGACTCCTGGGATTTTTAACTTGTGGTCTAAGAAAGAATGCGTAAAATAATACAATACTTTCAGATACTTAATCTGACCAAACTAAGAATCTCCAAGTACATGAGACACATTCCAGTAGTAGTTGGTAGCCACTAAGGAGTAAAAAATTTCACAAGCTTGCACTTGTAAAATCATGCACTTATGAACCTAAGAGTGCATTGATCTACTGAAGAGATATACACAAGGTGTTTGTCTTGGATCACTCACATAAAATATTCAAATTCATTAGCAATAAATTAATAGTTGGCTTAAGCATCACCCTTGTTTTTTATCTTAGTGAATTTGGAGGGGATTTGGCTTATAAATCTTGTAAAAGCTGAAATTAATATAAACTTTTATATAAAACAACTTTTTTCTCTGCAATAAGAGTTCAATTTACAACTATTGGTTTTTACTGTGCAAATGTTTTCAGAGCATTCTGTGTTAACAAGAAAGTAAGATATGGTCAATGCAGGGGTAGTAGGGTGGTCAGGGATTTGCACTGACAGAAATCAGAAAGCACAGAAATTTGGCACAGTTCAGAGGTTTGATTTTACAAGTGCCTTGTATCTAACTCTAAATGGCTGGAACTAGTAAGTTGTGCTGTCTGAATTCATTGAGTATTTGATACGTAGCTCTCTCTGTAGCTCTTATATGCAGCATGCGCTGTGCAAGGCATATCCAAAACCTAAGGCAACTCTGGGAAGTGCAAAAGGCAACATCAGTTTTGAAATATTAGTCTATTATAGCACACACTGTTGTATTTGAGTTGTGTAAAGCCTTACAAGCAAAATGAGAACAGAAGGGGAAAAAAATAATCTTTAATATTAGAAATTGAATGTCAGTAGACATTCCCATGAAAACTGATGCTGGAAGTTATATGAAGACAATGCTTACAGCACTTAAAACACTTTTATGAATTTATAAAAAAGCAGGAAGTTGCAAGGAAATGAAAAAAAAACCATAATAAAACTATTGCAGGAGAAAAATGAGACCAAATTCCACATATTTTATTTAATGAGTTATTTGCTTCTTACAATTTTGTGACATTATAGGTCATTCTAAAAGAAAAACCCCAAACTAAACACATATTTATAGATTGGATATTCTTATGTTCATGTGAGTGCATAAATAGGAGAATATATGCAAATGTGCATCAATAAATTCTGGCAAGGGGTAAATCCAACAAACCCTTTAAAAAAGCAACACGAAGTAACAATCAAGTAATAGTTCTTCCAGATTTTGAAAACCCCTCTCTCTTTCTCTTCAGCTGCCTTCAGGAGCTAAGACATGATATATTATTGAAGGTGGGAAATAGGGAAACAGATTCAATGAAAAGAAGTGTCAGAATTAATTGCATGAGACAAAAAAAAGGGCAGATTAGAAGTAGGAAAGAGTTTAATAGCAGATACAAAACCAAAGAGAAAAATACGAGATAGAAATTTCCTCCTTTCCCTTCCGTGTTTTCCTTCCTTTATCTTACCTTCCTTTTTCCTTTTATCATTACGTAGCATTGCTCTATTTTAAGCAGAAATCTGCAATTTCATTTTTATTTTTTTCAACTTATAGAATCTCTCTGTCACTAGACCATGTCAAAGAACACTGCTAAACACAGATCAAGACGTTCTATTTTTCTGTATTATACTAAATAATGGAATGGTATGACTGCAAACATTTTCCAAAATATTCTGTAGTGGGTCTGTTTGTTTAGTATTTAAATAACAATCCAACTATTTAGGAAGTTCTAGGTTTCATTTATTCAAAAAAATGTGACTTTAACTGTTCCTAAAAATCTTTCTGTTGTCTGGGATACTTATCCAGGACTTGTCTGGTTTCAAAATTAAGGCTGTAACATTGCAGCACAAATACTCTCATGCTGATAATATCAAATATACTAGAAATTAATACATATTTTATTAATATAAAGAAAATTGGTACAGATAGAAAAAGCTATGACAAAGAGAGTGAGAGGGGAAATATAGTCAAGTCCAACTATTCAAAAAGTTATTAAGAAGGCCCTGACAAATGACAGAACTGTATTAAAAATTCCAAGAGCCCAATAGATATTATTTTATATTTGCTTTTTAGTTCCTGGAGTATTTAAGGTGGTTTATAAGATTTTACTCTCCCCCTCTGTCCTCTTGGTAACTTTTCCTTCTATTTAATTACTGTCTCTATTGACAAGGCTTGCATCTCTCCGTGTGCTGGACTTTTTAATTAAATATCAAATGTTTTGAAACATAATCTGCAGCACTATCAACAATAGACACACTCCAGGAGAGGTATTTGGGTAGACTTTCTATCTGAGGTAATCTTGAGAAAATGAAAACAGACACTGAGGGGCCTGCTTCTGTTCAGGTAAGCAAGTCAAGCTTGCTTAAGCAAGATAAATAAGAATTAAGAGAAGCTTGTAGTTCCTCTATCAAAATAGGCTCTTTTTTAAGGATGAACACAAAGTTCTAGATGAGCCTGATAAGAAGGAAAAAGTATTTCCACCTACGTTATAAACAGAGATTTCTTTAGGGTTCTGAAATATTTTTGTAAAGGGAAACAATGATCAGTCTTTCCTTTTTCTTAGACATTGAGATTTTTCCTTCTATACTTTCATGTAGTATTATCTGTCTTATGAAATTGGACATTCCTGGTATCTGGGGGAATTTCTGGTAGGGAACCACCTACCAGAGTATCTCATGCAGCAAGCAGTTTTGTACTTATCATGATCACCAATGACAAAGCTCAAAATTAAAAAAAAAGAAAAAAAAAAAAAGGCATTTTGCCATGGAAAAGGAACAAGGGATTTGAAACATGGGGAAAGGATCTTTTCCAAGATGATACAAACCATGGGACTATGAAAAGCATGTACAGACTACAGAATCATAGACATGATGTAGAGGCAAGGGCTGAATGCTTATCATTCATACTTCTCATTTCCTCTGGTTTCCCTAAAAAACAAAAAAATTAGAGAACTCCAACATCTTCTAACACATCTCAGGATTTGGATGATGTAGGGGCACATTGCAGTAGAGTCCAGGTCACATAATAATAAGAGGAGGTAAAATGTGACATTTAAAATCCAGCGTAAACCTACCTTAGATCAATTTAAGAGTTTATGGCTTCTTCAAAGCCCTAGAAGTACAGATTCATGATAACCATTTGATTGGGTTTCATTGATTCATGAACCCATTTTCTCAATATGAGATGTAAAAATAACCCTCAAAAGTAATTTTTAAAAATTCTCCCTAATTCCTTTTTCCTATGATTTAGCTGCAACATAAATAAGTTTACTAATATTTACTTGAGAAAAATTGGATAACTTGCTTGTGGATTACAGTTCATGAATAATACATCCTCCTGAACTGATTCCAAGAAGCATTTATCCCATGGAATAAAAAATTGCTCCTATCTATATTCCATATACCTTTATTTTATATGTTTATTTCAGTATTTAGTATTACCTGTACTCTCAGAAAAAGCAGACTGCTTCGTTGAAGAGTTCTTTTCCTTCTTCATGATCTCTAATAGATTTTATTTCCCATGAAAATAGATCTGTAAAGAATTTTGGCTGATGATAATAAGTAAAACTTTGCAATATCAGTTTGCCATCACTACTTCATTTCTTTTGGAAATTTTTTTTTTATTCTCTTTAAACAAACAGAGACAAGCTGTCTGCTTTGGAAATTCTTTTATTGACCCTGGCTACTTATGATATCCATAAACATCTATTTCTAGTGTACCAGAATCATGTCTTTGTGTTTTGCAAATATATGTGTCTATCTCAAGGTCAGGAGGCATATGATCCTAACATAAAATAATGGTATTATTTACTAAATCATGAATTTTGAATTGATTACCTTTCTTTTCACAAATTCAAGTGTTCAAATAAAACTACAATACACAATTAAAATTTTAATGTAAAATCAGCATTATTCACACGTAGATTTACAAAAGGAGAAAGATCACTTATAGCAATGCAACAGTAGTTGTTTCAAGTGAAGAGTTTGTTCAGAATAAAAATTAATGCAATGAAAATTACTTATTTGTGATGAAAGAATCTGCTTCCTTCAGAGCAAGGTTTTCTTAGAATAATGAGAAAAAAAGAAATATATTTTTTATTTTTCTGTTCAAAATTACTTATAATCTAGTAATGATTCCAAGAACTGAGTTATTAATAAGTTTTTCAAACTTGAACATTCTACTCTATCATCATTCACAGCAAAGGAAAATATATTCTATTGCTAGAAAACTCATATGTATCATTGCAATAATTATTATGAGTTATATCTGTTAATGGTAGATCTGGCCAAACACTATTCAACATTGACAGTTTCCTACTTCAAATTAAGCAAGAGCAAATTAGGTTTCAGATCCAGACTCCATATCACTAATACTTAATTGTGAAAGAGACAAAGCTCCCAAAGATGCTGCATTTAGCATATACTCACATCTGAAGATCTGAGTAACATCTCACATAATCTATATGTATACATTCATTTAGCACCTGATTGTCTCTGCTGGACAGCTACTTCTTATTCATATTCAACCAATCAGATATAGGCGTTGCTTAAATATGATTACATACTTGAACAGTAGCATAAATAACATTGAACTACTAAATTTGAGACTGCCAGTACATTATAGACTACATACGCCATAAGTGACAGATAAAGGTGTGAAAAGAAAGAATCAAGATTGCCTAACCTACTTGAGTTTTAGATGGCCTTGGTGCCATGGAGTTGAAGACAAGACTGAGGTGATGAAGAGCCAGGTTATCACAAGGACTTGTAGGCATATACACACACTATGGAATGCCTGGAAAAAAACTGCTGCTATGCAGAAATGTGATGCTTGCCAGCTGAATCTCCTGAAGGCATAAAATAACATACGCTGTCTCTACTTTACTGTTTTTCTTTAACATTATATATAGTACCTCTGCAAGGGGGACTTCTTACAAAACAGGGATAAAAGCCTATGATGTGCCTGCAGTATTACATTCCCATTCCACTGTGGGATTTGATACCCAGTTGATTTGTTTTTCAAAAGATGCAAGCAAAAATGGAGGCATACCCAGGAAGTATATTGTCTTTCTCAAATTCGTTATCTGTATAAAATTCCATACTTATAAGTGTATGGCAGAGACACCTCGAGGAACAATAAGGGGGTACCAAACCATTGGAGTAACTGAAAGAGGTAAAATGTTTTATGATCCTGGAAGTAGGAAACCAGCTTAAAGGAAGGAAGCAGAACGAGAAGAGTGTTTTCTTCCACAAAAATGAAACAGCTGTGACAAATAGCTGCAGCACAAGTTAGTGTTGCTTCAGAGAGATGTCAGAGAGATTCAGAGCTTCTTCGGACAGACGTCAACCAAACTGTATAAGCCCAAGATCAATCCAGCAATGAAAGGCGAACTGAGCATTTTGTCTGAATGAAGACAAAACTGATTTCAGGAGACAGAAGGAAATCTTTGTTCCAAATTAAGCTGTTTTCTACTTGTCTTTTCTTCTGAGGACATGAAGAAGAGTAGCTATGTCTCTTATTATGTTATTTTTTTTTTCACTTTGTTAAAAAAAAATAGCCTGTTTTGAGACATAGAGAAGTTACAATGAAGTTAAAATTCAGCAAGAAACAAGAGGCTGAAAACCTAAGAAGTTTATAACCAAACAGATATTTAAAGCATTTTTTTCTTTCTGATTAACACTAATGGACACTACTAAGGAAAATGTTTAAAAATCTGTTCCCTTTAGCTTTACTCTCGCAATAAACATTACTGTCAATAAAACTAGAGAAGAATAAATTGTATATTCTTCATATTCAAGGAAGGAAACAAGTGAAAAAAAAAAGACATAACATGAAACTGTTATGCAAGCTAAAAGACTCAAAAAATTACAAATGAGATTTCTAAAACAACTTGTCAAATCTTTATCTTCTGAGATAAACCTTCAGCCTCTTCCTACTGGAACCATTCATTTGGAAGGGCTTGTTAAGTGATGCCTTCCATTTCAGGAAGATGTGAAAACTAATGCAGTTTGTATTATGGAACAGACCATCTGCTGTGAAAAGTTCCCATATCAAGAGAACAGAGGGACTAGTTCCCAATTAATTAGCTATTTTAGGAGAATTGGATATACTCTTTCCAAGTTGGTTACAGTTGATAAGACAATCATCTGTCTGTCAAGCTGTGTCATTTTTTCTGTTAGTCTAGCTAGAATACTGGAGAAAAGTCAGAGATGTTTGTTGTTTATCTTTCTTCCCCCTTCCCTTCCCCCGACCAAATGAAAGCCATCCTAGGAACTGAATCATTGAACATAGTCACAGCCTTTTTTATCCAAAGTTGTTTTGTTCTCTTGTCCATGGTAAATACATAAATGTCCCAATGAAGGCATATCAAGGACAAAGGGTATTATGGGAATAGATTTCAGATGTTATTTATGGCAAGATTTTCTAATGCAGAGCTATTAATAGCATCTCACTGCGCAAGAGGTGAATGAACAATACAGATGTCTCAGTCTCCGCTGAAGGAGCTATTCTCTGCCTGAAGAAAAGCCCTGTTTGTACAAGGCACCATTTACAAGTCTATTGTGTTTTTTTATAGCTATGAAATAATGTTGTTTTTATCTCTTTCAGCTGAGCTGAGCTGCTGGCTTCCGTTTGGCAGCTTCACAAACAATCTGTGTGCAGCAAGCCATGCTTAGCAGGCCCCCAGAGTGGGTGACAGGAAAGATTGCACACCAAGACCAGGAGACAGTGTGGTTTCCTCATAAAACCAAACTTTGAAGTCCAGGAGCATAGAGCAGTCTTGCTGAGGGAGCAGGGATCTTAGAAGCCCAAGAGGGTTTCACAAAGAGTAGCAAACACAATGAGATTTTAGCTCAATGCACTAAAAGGCTATGAAAGATAACATGAGCGTTTAAGACATGAGTATATCAGTAGACCTATTCTCATTTTTTCTTTCTTTATTTTGTAAGAAATTGAGAAGTTGGACACTTTATAATCCTTACAAATTGAAAGTAATCGCCAAACTGAGAATATGGGAACATATAAGGAAAAGTGTTATTTCTTTGCACAGTGCATGATGAAGCAGCTTACTATTAAGCATTCTGGAAGCTATAAAAGACCAATCAGTAATTACAGTGGGAGCTACAGCCATTTCCATAATAAAGTCATAAAATCACTTCCATGCTACTGGTTAAGAAGGCTGGCTTTGTCTCTATGGAATGCTCAGCTATAAATCCCTGAAAAACTCATTTACATGAGTCTTGGATTCACTTACTTAACAGCTTAGAACTCTACCAGAAAATGTTTGCTAGTCTTTGAGATATCTTTCCTTATCTTGCTTTTTTTGTTTTCACTTCCAAAAGATCCCATTTGTCAAAAGGAAAGTGGTTCTGTAACCTAAATTCTGTTTTCATTACTGTTTGTCCATACTTTTCCATGTTTCATAACTTTATTTAGTGAGATAAAACATAGTCACAACTTAAGTGGCTTGAAAGTTGCATTGAAAATATCTGGCAGGAACACACACTAGTTTATTTCCTGAAAAGCATTTTTCATTGCAAAACAGAGTTTTTGAAAGTAGTTGTGTTTTTTTCTGGGTGTCGTGGTTTAAGTTTAGTCGTAAATTAGAAAAGCATGTAACCTGCTTGTTCCCCCCCACAACCCGCCTTTCTTCCCCCCACCACTCCCGGAGAGATGGGGAGGAGAATCGAAAGAATGTAACTCCCATGGGTTGAGATAAGAACAGTCCAGTAACTAAGGTATAA
>WYDI02001328.1:8633-20419 GCA_009867235.2 Psittacus erithacus
CTGCAACTGAGATTAGTAAATGTGAAGTACTCTTGCTTCAGTCTTCACAAAATCACCTGCTACAAGTCTTAGTAATGAGATAGGTGAGATTGAATGTGTGTTCTACATTAGTACTGACTTCATATATTTTGAAATTTTTTCAGCATCTGTCTTAATGATGTCTGTTTAAACTAGATAGATCCACATCTCTTATTTGATTTTATGTTCTTTACAGAGCAAATATAGCTTTACATACTCCTTTGATATGAAATAGAGTGCATATGCAATACCTGCTCCTCATTGTTGAGTGCTCTCAGCATTGTTTTTTTACTTATTCTTGTTTTCTTTCCTTCCCAATAGCTTTCTTACTTCTTGAAAGCAAAAAAGACCCCTAGTGTCATCATTTCTTCCTAATGTTTTTCAGCAGTTCTTCCTTCCTACCTCTATTTCCACAGCTGACTTGAGGATCTTATTTTGAGGTGATACGCACTTTATTGTCACTTGCATGTATGTAAAGCAAGGGTAAAATAGGTCTAAGATATCACTCTGATTTAAACAAGGAGCATTGTGATTTGTTAATGCTCTGCACAGATTGCAGAGCCCTAAGGTGCGTGAGGGAAAAAGATCCTCAACAGCAAGTGACCAAGTCCAGAATCTTGCTGTGCCATACACAGACCAGGCAGTCTAGTGATGGCCCTTTACAGGAAGTACTTCATGGGGAGCCTGAGCACTGAATCAGGTTTTTCTTTGTTAGTTTAGAAATTAATTCACAAAGGTGTGTATAAGAGAGTTAACAGTTGTTTGTTGGGAACAATAATATTACTAATAATGCTAGAATCCTCAGGCACTTCAGTGAGAAAATGCAGGTATTTATTCCTTTGAGTCAGAAGTACATCAGATGAAAATTTAAGCCATAGATATGTTACATGGAAAACCATATGGCTCGATTCATGCTTGGAAAGACGTCTGACTTGGCTAAATTTATTTCTCAGCAAGCTTGTCCTTGCTGACTGCAGGATCTTGGGGATTATAACAGGAATGCAGACAAGGCTGTCATGTCCTTCAGCATTTTTAGCATGATCTAGGTATGAGCACAGGTGGGCAATTAAACTCTTTGTGCTTCATTTCCCACTGGGTGTCAGTTGTCATTTCACTCCCACGATTGGAAATAAATATCAGTGATGATGAAGCACTGTCTTCTACATTCTGTAGTCAAATGGAGGCATAGCAACATCTAAAAATGTGGCTTATTGTGTCAGGGATGCTTTTGGCACTTCTTTTCCTAGCCCAAAGGTAAAGAATATGTAGCCCTTGCTTTTTGATATGGATTTTTTTCTTGGAGCTGCCTGCCACATCTCTGCTGATGTGGATAGTGTATTTGTTGTTGCTGCTGTTTTGGAGAAACAAAGGGATCAAGAATAACATGTCCTCTTGTGGAAGTGGATGCCTGAAGTCTCTGTGGAGAGTAGTGGAAAGCAGCAAATGGTGCTGAGTAATGTCGCCTTCGTTCACAGAAAAGAGTACAGGAAGAAAAACTATTTAGAACTGTAAATGAGTTCTAGTACAATAGGGAATAATCTTGATAAGAAAAAAGAAAGGAACAGGAGCAACTCCAGAAAAGATATGAGATTTTGTGGGATCACATAGGTTTGGCTTTTGGGTTTGTTTTATGGAGATTATAGATGCTGTTTTATGGAGTTTGTTTTAATATAAAGTACTGTTTGTAGTAGAACCACACAGATCTTGTGCATTCTGCATCTAAATTTTCATTTAGAAGCCACAATTGTACACAATAACAGAGGGACTAATTTTCCATGTACATCACAGATAATTTCCTTGCTGTGACATAGAACATAAAGGGTAGTGAAGTCTTGGTTTGCTTATGACTCGGGCACAAAGTCTCCAGACTGACCTTTCAGTGTCCACTAATTTGGCTTCAAGAAGCTGACTGGTTTTTTTATCATCCCCTCATTTTTGTAAAGGCAGCCTGAAATATGCTTCTGAAAGTAAGTGCAATGTTGCTCTTCCCAGAAAAGCTCATTCTCCTGCCTTGGTATTACCCAATATTACTTAGCTCTTGTCTGGCAAGGTTTGGTGGGTGGAGGAAGGGAATAGATCTTATTTTGAGATTTTAAAAGGAGCTGAATTTTATATTAGCTTCACAGTTTATTTGTTTTATTCCTGTCCAATAAAAAGCTGCTTTTCCATGGGAGCTTGAGGAGAACTCTTTCAAGATGAAAGGAAGTGGAATGCATCTGAAAGAGCAGCCAAATTTTGATGGCTTTTTCTTGCTGATGGTATGAGCAGTTAAATCTTTTAAAAGACAGTGTTGCTTTCCTTTTAGTCCTATTGGTTGTACAACTCTTACCCATCTTTTGTGAATGTATCATACTTCATTGTTTGCCAAAACCCGTTTGTTTAATTAAATTCTTTTAAGAACATATAACTTTTCCATGAAGTTTGAAGGATTACATGCAGCTTGGATTTCCCCTGGTACTTTCAGGTTGGTTTTGATCATTGCCTTAGTATACTGGATTACATTTCCTTTATGTGTTGCTTCGTGACACAAAGAGGGTATGGCAGCCTTGTGTGGCTAGTATAATATTCATGCTTTATTACACAGAGAAACATTTATTGCTGTTGAATAACCTGATGGACCTATGGTGGTGTTTTTCCCCTTAAAATAGTCACTTGGCTCCAAGTACTTGAGGTGCATAGTGTTTCATGTTTGAGTGATTTAAAATAGGAAACATGGGGAGGACCACATGCAACTCAGTTTGCGAGGCATTACTGAAATCCAGCTCATGCTGATGGGAATTACAAAACTGAAAGCGTTGCCCTTCCCAAGTACATTTCTAATGGACATTAATGTGTGGCAACAATGTCTGCTCATGTTAGTAATGCTTCTTAACCTTTAAAACCTGTTGGCCTATGCTGAGTTCTGGACTGCTACACCTGACCAGTTTTGGTGCTTGTCTTGATGGCTTGCGTGGAAAAGATCCTCTCAGTGAAACATTGGAATGTGTAGTCTCTGTATCCCTTCACTGGTAAGCAGCTCAGTTTGCCTCCAGGAGATACTGCCACACTGTAAATGAAGCATGTAGTTGCCACTCAGTCCTCTTAAGGTGTGAGCAGAATGATTGTTTTCATCTTTGTGGCAGTTTAACTATCATCACTTTCTGGTAATCTTCCTGCTTTAACTCCATGGACAGTAATTTCAGCACAGTAACACAACTGAATGTGTCTTTTGTTGAAACTTCAAACTCAGGGAAATGGTCAGTTCTGGTAGTTAACACACAACATAGGAGTTTGCCATGGTACTGTGGCCAGTTATCACTTCTTATCAAAAACTTCATCATTTCACATAATACTTGATGACATACATTGCACAGAACATTCTTCTCCAACAGTGTTGGAAAAGAGGTTGAGTTTTTAAATAGCAAATGTATTACATCTGCTTTAGTTTTATTCCTAGATTGCTCAGCATCAGAAATTGTTTATCACTTAGTTTTTCAGGAAGCTTCTTGCTCTTTGTTGTTCACATTTCTAGTTCTCAAAGGCACATTTCTAATTCTTCAAGGTTGCAGACTTAAGGGTCAAGACCATTTTTTTTTTTTTTGTTTGGTGGTCATTTTTTCCAATTTTCTTCTTTTCTGGTCATATTTCATTGGTTTTTTACCCAGCAATAGTTTTTGCATTTCCTACAATCAAAGCTCTTACTGTCACAACTATATGTTAACATTCAGAGGGGCTGATCTGAGCACTAGCCAGAGAGTCCACTAGTTAGTTTCTCAGCAGCTATTTTTATGAAGTGATCCCAAACGCCCTTTACTAGGAAGGTGAGGAAAGCTATTTACGCCTAACAAAGTTAGCTGATTTTCATACTTTGTGTTTTGTATCAAGGGAGCTACTTTCCTGTTGCAGTACTGTCTGTCATTTAGCTATGTATCTGAATTCTTTCAGACTGTGCTGTCAATTCATAAGCTTATAATGGTCATTTATTGCCTGAAAGTCTTAATTAATTTTTTTGTTTCCCTTCATTTTAACATTTCAAATATGTGATGATTTATTCTATTTTGCTTCATTTGTGTGGAATAAGCTCATATCTTGTTTATATTTTAACCACTCTGTATCTTGTTTTTCACACAAATGGATTTTATTAGTTCTCTCTGTTTCATATTATCAACTGGAATTCTTAATTATTTAAATGTCTCCTCAAAATCTAACCCTCCACATAATTATACCTTATGTCTCTCCCTGCTTTTACAATGGACTCAGCAAGTGTATGAGTACTGCTTCAGGTTTTCATTGCTTTGCTCTGTGGTAGCAACAGATTGTCTCCATCAGAAGTTATCATGCAGAAATTGCAAATGTAAAACCAGAATGAATTTCTGTATGTGTAATTACACATGCAAAATATTCATCCACAATTTGAAGCATTTATGTACAGCAAAGTCTGTAATTGGTAGTAATTTTTCAGCTTTATGGTGGATTTATTTTGGCGATTTCATCATCTTTGCCAAAGATAAAGTATGTTTCATTTGGAGTGATGGAGTAAGGGAGTAAGGGTTTATTGTCTTCGATGCTGGAGCTGTGATTAATAGCGGACATTTAAACTTCAGATGGCAGGGGAATCTTAATTGGACCCCATGTAATAAGGTCAAGTTGACTGTCAGAATGCTGTGTAACTGAAGGAATTAATTTTCTCCAATACTTAGTTTGTCTTTCATTACAGTTATGTAATTCCAAATTGCAAAGATGAGAAGTCATGCAGAAAATCTGTGACAGAATTTTTAGACTGCTTCTGGAGCCTTGCACACCAAGAAGCTATGTTACTAAATTAGTGAGTAAAGAGAATTTCATGGAGTATTAATGATAACAAAATGACATTATCATTCTTTTATGTTTTTATGCAGGGCAGTTATACAGAATGAATGAGAGTGTGTAATGGGAAGACTTACTTGATTAAAACCTTTGTGCAGTAAGTGGGAACTTCAGTTTGAGCTACATGCCATTAAAACATGAACTCTTTATTGTTGTTCAACAAAATCAATACAGAACAGAAGTCTCTGGTGAATCTTGTGCTGCAGCAGTAATCTAGTTTAGCAATAAGAATCAGTGCCTGGTCCTGAAGTCTAGCATTTAATATAGTATACATGATTTATGTCTTTCATTGATTCTTATGGTTCCTTAGGCCATCTGTTAATTTACTACCTCTGCCTGGACCTGGAGAGGTCAGTAACTTAAAGAAATATGTTATTTTCTGCTTGTTCTG
The DNA here is from genome assembly GCA_009867235.2 of Psittacus erithacus. NCBI lineage: Eukaryota > Metazoa > Chordata > Aves > Psittaciformes > Psittacidae > Psittacus > Psittacus erithacus. The sequence goes on from WYDI02001328.1 coordinate 13,888, forward strand.
TATTGTGTGTGGGTTACAGCAACTAAAATCCATAACTGTCGCTTGTGAAAATGTTGCTTGAGGCATTTAACCCATATACATCTCGAGACAAAATGCGACTACCCAAGTAGTGAATAGGCAGGAATGTTCCTTTCAGAAAACCAAGCAGAGTATTTCAGTCTATTTTATTTTTTTAAATAAGTCTCCTTACAGTAACAAACAGAAGTTGTTGAGGTTTTATTATTATTATTATTATTGTTATTCCTTTTTAAGTCTAATGGACTCTTTGTTAAAATGCGGTTTTCATATAACTAACTTTATTCAATTTCTATATACCTTGTAGAAATATCAGGACTGGAGGCTGGTTACAAATAGAACCTGTGTCATCTTAAACTACTTAATGGCAATGGATGAAATATGTGAGAATTTCACTAATTCATAATTTAGTAATCAGGCGTTTTATAATTTGCCTAAGAAGAAATTGCATCTTATCTTCCTCCATCAGTGAAGATTTGAGAGCTGTGTACCCTGAGCTTTCATTTCAGCCACAACTCTTTCCCAAAACACAACCCCATAGATATTTATGAATATTTTATAGAAGCGTAACTCTGTTTTTAGGATTTCACAGCAAGTCTCAAAAGTTTTTTCTATAAACTAGTTTATTTTTTTGCATATGCACACAGTACATTTTGTCCTCTGCTATATTGTGAAGTATTTGTATGTAATGGAAAATAAAATGCTTAAATGTAGCTAAGTGCTTGAATTCACAGGTCTTGAATGCTACTGGGAATCCAGCCTTGTGTTTTGACTCATAGCCTTCTCTCTACTAGTAATAGTTCTTCTTGATTGGTGAACTACTAAACCCAAGCTGAAATCACCATTCATTTGCAAAACTAGAATACAGTTGACTTTCAAGTTGCACCAGAAATCTTTCATTTGGTAAGTTGCTGTGCATGCTCCAAAAAAAAAGAGGTGGTGGGAGAAGTTTCTATGTCCAAACACGGTAAAGAATTTATGAGAATTGTTTTGGAATTACTGCTGAATCACTCTTAAAATACTTGGGAGAGATCTCTGAAAAATATGCAATGATGTGAAGCAAATTAGCTGCAAACATCTGTCCTGCTACCAACATGTTTTTCTTTAAGACAATAATTAATGCATATAATTTTCCTGCTGTAAATTTTACAGAGCAATCACAACTTCTGCTGTGAGATAGAAAAACATGTACCTGTTGTTTATTTAATTGTAAAAACTGCAGCTGCAATATCCAATAGTGTGCAAGGGTTGTCCCATACAAAGTGACATCCTTTTACTATTTTGTTTTGGTGTAATCTTAAACAATGACAGTGTAGCTATGGCCGGTGAAGTGTACCACACACAAACAAACAAACACAGCTTATTTTGTGTAGTTACAGTAGAAAAAGAAATATTCCTGACGTTGCAGCTTATTTTAGTTGCTCCAGTGATGATAGAAGTGGGACAGAATTTTGAAAATGGGACTTGTATGTGTTTTTATTAGGCCAGTTTGTTTCTCTTTGTAATCAAAGAGAGTATTATACCTCACCCTTAAATTCCTGCCTTGCCTATTCACAGATTAACCTGAACAGCTCTCAGCTGTGTCGTCTGTCTCTTCAGAACTTTTCTGCATAGCCTGTTACAGCAAACCACGAGACACGTACACAAGCCTACAGGGATATATCCGTGGCAAAGTAGTACCTAATTCTGTCTGCAGCTCTTAATTTAATCAACCAGTACACAGTAATTCCCCAAACATAACTGGATTATCAGCACAGTCAAGTTTCTAATCAGTCATGGCTTAAAATGAACCACGTTACAAGGCCACCTTTACATTGTAGGGTTATACAGGGAAACTCTACAAAGGCAAGGTGCTGCTGCATAGTCTGTAGCCTGGATAAGCCTCCCAAGTTCATAGGCTCTCATATTCTAACAAGCTCTTTCACATGGATTTTTTTTTTTACCCCTCAATAGAATGTCAGTCATGCTGAAGGACTCTGTTGCCATCCACCAGCTTCTGTTTAGAAAATAATTATGTATTTTATAATTTTCAGCAGCCTCGTGGTAGTGGCATTAGAATAAAAATGAAGTTTTTGAAGAAAAGAACTATCTTTCAGACCTCAGATCTACACTTTCATCTTGGTTTCTTCCAGCGAGGAATAAGAGGTCAGCCAAGAGGGAAGTGAGTTTAACTCTGCTACCTTACTAACATATTCAGGCTGCTGACTTGGCTACCATCAAATATGTCAAGCTCAGACATGAGTTACCTCATCTTTAAGCAATTGCCTCAGAACAGTACTTTCATATATTACCATGCAGAGCTGAACTTGAGTGGAGGTCAGTGCAGTCTCCACATTGGTTTTGAAGCAATAGTACTGATACTCAGAACGCAATGCATGTGTTCCTGTACAAGCAAAACATAATCTAGTAACCTTCTAATAGAGTTGGTAGTTCAGTTTTACAAAATATATTTTCCAGACATTTGAAACCTCTGCAGGTACTGAAAAATCAGCTTAATAACTGTGTAACTGTAAAGTTATGATGCCTGCTGATTTAACACTGTTAATGAAAAAGCTTCCTGAATTTTTTCTTGGAATTACATCCAAGTACTGAGTGCCTTCAGCCCTTAAGATCTGCTATATCCGCAACACTTAACTCCTGCACAGTAATGGATATTTTTGGCTTTTGTCAGTGTGTCAGTAGTGACACTAAAACAAACTTGGAGAGTTTTTGGTGAAGACTTCAAGTAGCAGGGGCTTAATTATGCTCTCAACAAAGTCAACATAGTATTTCACTGGATTAGAATCCATTTAATGCGTTCAGAGTTGAAGTCCACAACTATACTAGGGTGAATGTGACTGCTTGGGTGACTGGAGAGTTTGAGACGGTATATGGGTCTGCAGTTTTAACTTCTATCTTTATTAATTGAACATGCTCCAGTCCATATGTACTACAACTTCTGAATACTCCAGTTTAAAAAGCCTATAGACATGCTAATTTTAAACTCCCATTTTGGAAGTGAAGTTTTACTTGTGAACTGGTATCTTTCCTAAACAGTGAGTCTTCATTAACATAGATTCACTAACGCCAGATCTTGGGCAATCTACAAGTGATGATGAGATGCAGATCCTCGCAAAGTGTCTGATGGTTCATCAAACATTTGCACAAGGCTTATTTTTCCAGACATGGGTAAGTTTGTGTTAGTATCAGCAACTTTGCTGATATCTGTATCTACTCAGAAGCTTACAAGAAGTCATTGGCTCTTGCAAGGGCTAAAGTAAGTTATTTTCCATCATGAGCCATGACAGCAGACTTTTCTGCAGCTCTCAGGGCTGACAGGACCTCAGGAAGGGGTCCACTGGTTCTGAGAATTAAGTATAAAAATCAACCTGCAGTGGACTGGACCTCTAAAATACATGGTGGCTCCTAAAAATGCCCTATGTACAGGGATTGGATGTGAGTGTACTGATGACTCTCTGTGGTCTGCCCAACCGGATGTGGACAGGTTTTGTGTAGAACTGCTAGCCCATGTGGTTAGCTGTAAGATGGAAACATCTGTTTCTGAATAGCAGTGCACATGTGAATGTGACTCAGCTTGTGGCAGTAGCTACTGATGCCCCATCACTAATGAAAACATACCACTATTAACAGAAATGTGATGGAAATGAAGGAAAGAGGGCTAGGAAAGTACTGTCAGCATGCAAAAAATGCTTTTGAATCTACTGTTATCACTCCTGAAGAATTTGATGAAAAGAGAGGCAGAAAGCCAGTGAGATAAAAAATCAGCTCTTCCTGTGCACTGTTCATTCTGTTACAGCTGTTTTTTACCACACATTAGTATCACGTGCTTAATAATCAGTACTAAATCTAATTCTAGGATAACTTCTGAGAAATTGTTACAGCATTAGCAGCTGGAAGAATGTGCTGCCTGCTAATTATTTGCATTATCTGACTCCCAGAATAACAGCTGGCAACCAACACAGTCTAGAACAATAGCCAGTACCCAGATAAATGCCACATTTATGTAGGTGTAGAAGCGCACTATATAATCTCTTAAAGCCAGTGCCTTCAGAAGTCATTAACATGTGATGTAGGAACTAATTTGGAATACATCCTGTACTGATGTGTCTTAAGTAAATGCTTGCAGTTGTCTAATGTAACAGAAAAGAGTTAAAGATTCACTGCATAGGTAACTAGTCTAAAAGTCAGCCAAGACAGCTGTCATCCTTGAAACATGACTGTCCTGGCTAATTTTGAGAAGAAGAATATAAAGGTATTAGTTGTGAAATCTCTGCTGGTGTTCTGACATGTGCAGATTTGTTCCCCATTTTTTCAAAGGTGTTTAAATGCAGATAGCTAAGCAACACCACCCTCATTCCAGGCAGTGGGAGTGTGACTTACTACCAGAACTGCTTTCAGTTCTGGACAACTTGTGATTGTGAGGGCAAAATGGTAAACTTAAGCCATATATTGCATCCTTTCAGAGTGTAAGCTTGTTCAGTCTGTTTCCCAATTTCCCCTTGATTCCTTCAGTATGTATCTTCCCATGGGAGTATTGTGAGGAGTTCTATATGTGCTCACTCTGCCTAGGGATGCAGCATTAGTGGGTCCTGTGAGGTCTTGGTCCATAATGAGTCATTTGACCCCTTTCATATTTTGCCTTAGAGAATGGAAGGATCATGCAGACATCCTTTTAAGGAGCCAGCATGCTCCTTCAGTGACAAAAAGGAAGATGCTGACTAGCTGTGGCTCTTAAAGTATCTATGCAATTTTTTTTTAAGAGGAGGATGTTCACTCTTAGGCTCTTTGCATTATTTCAGTCTATATGCAACTTGCAGTTTCACTTGGTTAAGTGTGCTTTATTTGCTTCTCTGCCCTGCCGAGTTGTAATGCTTGAACAGTGGAAATGTTGTTTTCCCTGAAGGCAAATATAGTCTTGTGAAGGACAAAGTACCTGAGAAACACTGGGATGAAAAGGAAGTTTAGGAATTGTATGGCCTAGTTTTCAAATAAAAGTCCCAAAATGTTTTTTAATCTCACAGAGGAACGGTCAGCTCCATTCCCACCACCTCCCATGATTCGTTTACTTTGCAACTTGTATTAGTGATGTAGACGTGTACTGTGTTGTGTGCTTCTTGAGAATATGCAACTGAGTTTGCACTATGCAGGCTGAAAATATGAGGGAAAAGCAGTGATAATAAGATGATCTGATTGAATACAGTGCTGTCTGTGCCATCTGGCTGTGATATTTCTATTTGCTTGTCTCATACGAGCACTCTGACAATTAATCAATGTTGATATGATCCTCTGAATGTGCAAAGGATTGCACAGAGTAAGTGCCAACACGACCATATGCCTTTTGGCAGAACTGGATGGGCTTAAGTAAAGAATGCTTGGCTTTTTTTTAAGTTGTACAAATTTTCACTAGGCATAATCTTCCCTCAAAAAGGAAGGAATGAATAATGAAGTAATATTTTGAGGGCTATGAGCAAGACTTTTTTTGCTATTCTTGCTGCACATATTCAGAAGAAAGTGGTAACAATGCATGTTCAGGCCATTCATTTTTGTCTATGTTAACAATATAGTCACAAATTTTCTACTGTTTGCATCAGTGTTCTGGTTGACATGCACTGCTTATTGACCGTAAAAATCCTCTCATACACTTCCAAGGGAAGATTGGGAAGTCTTGCTCTTCCACCTACTGTCTGTTCATCTCAAAAATTGCATTGGAATTTTTCCTGAAACTTCGTATTTATTTACAAACCAGCAGAGATTGGGCAGTTACACTGGAAACTCCCAAAATTGTCCAGCTAGTTCTGGTGCTGCCAGCATAATTCAGCCTCTGTAGCAGTGCAGTGCTGCCAGTTTTTGCATATTGCTAGTGACAGTTACAGAGGAGAGTTGTGTGAAACATTCCCACACTACACTGGTGTTTCAGGGTGGGTTTTAAAAAAAATAGCAGTTCTTGGCCACATAGTGCCTTGGCAATCCCATCCAATTTTCCTCTTAATGTTTTCCACATATGGTTGTGAAATCCAGTGTCTGACTTCTTTTCTAAATATAGAATCATCAGTCTTTTAAAAATGAGTGATGCTGCAAGTCTCGTTTGTTTTCATTGTATTGCAAAAGGAGAAAGAAAGGTCTTGAAGTACTGAGCATTATTCTGTTGTCCCTTCCACAGTCACTTTTGAAATTACTTTATTCTCCTTCTTTTGTTTTACTGTATGTTGAGAAGTATCTCCTTTTCAGTTTTGAAACAAGAAGCATATAGCAAAGAGCACTTTACCAGTGGAAGAGTAGCCGTGCATGAGCAGCTAATGTCCCGCTATTAACAGAGCCTGGTTTTTGCACAGCATGTTAACATTTGTAGGACAAAAGCAGAGATGATGGTACCAGCAAAGAGCAAGCTTGTTGCAAGCTAAGGTGGGCTGACGACGCAGGGAATCAAGCGATGACCCAAAATGAGTGATAAGCAAGTTCCACTTTATTGCCAGTTGGTGCAGCTTATATACCTTATTCCACTAATTTATGCACACCT
>WYDI02001330.1:0-20674 GCA_009867235.2 Psittacus erithacus
GCAGCCTAGCATTTGGTCTGCTTGTACAACTGCTCCAGAGAGCCATGCCCTTTCTCATCAAGCCATTCCTCAACAGACTTTAAACATCATTCCAAAAGAAAAGGCCTTATATTCTCAGCTAAAAGCTGTATTCCTTTATCAAAATACCCTTTAAAGCAAGTTTGACTTCCAAAGGAAAGCTAAACTATTTAAGAGTTTTGCTACTTTACGGACTAAGCTAAATTATATTCCATTTCAGATATTTTAAATTGTACAGAATTTCAAAGTACTCTATAATGAGACCGTACCTTTCATCAAATCTCATTGAGGCTGATATTGCACATAGCATCCCACCTCGCTGTTTAGAAAGGAAACATATATTTAGGTTAATTTTAAGCAAACATTGGCCTGAGCATATGATGACCACCTCAGCTGGTTACTAAGAACATCTTCCAGTTCTCATCAGGAAGACTGGTCACTACTGTAAATTCAAACACAGCTCTTAGCTCATGTAATTCTTAGGCTATCTCCTGTTTGGATATAGCTTCAGTCGACAATGAAGCATTCTATCATACTATTTTGTAATTACCTTCTAAGATAAAAGCGTTCTCCAAGCTTTACAGGTGTATGTATGCTTCTGCATTTACCGCAAAGAGTTTCAAGAACAGTAAGCAACTATTTTAGTACTGGGGAATTTACAAAAAAGCTACATAAAGAAATACTGTACTTTCTACTATTAATTTTTGTCCACATTTATTTATGAGTAAAACAAACAGCAAACATTACAGCAAAGGGGACATTCAGGACCAGATTTAAAAGAAAACAGATGCCTTGATAAATTCTGAATTTAGGCACCTCAAGATTGCAGACAAAGCACACGAAAAAGTGAAAGCCATGAGCATTTCAACAAACTTTTTAAGTGCATTTCAGTATTTATTTAGATGTTTAAGCTCTCGCACTAGGTTTTACAAGCTGGTGAACACTGGCAAAATTATTTCTCCCACAGAACTATAACCACACATTCCCAAGACAGTATAAATATATGGTTGAACTAACATTAATACACATCACCATTTTATCAGTTACATAATAAAACAAATTATCAAGTATCCAAATATTAAGTTACGCAGCTTGAAAGGCATACAAAATATTACAGAGGTCTGCCCAATTCATAGCAGAAACTCAAGGAGAAAAAAAAAAAAAGGGAAAAAAAAAAAAAGAAATCACACTTTGAACAAAGCAATAGTTGGTAAACAACTTCCAACAGGTACAGTAAAAGAAACTACAAGATTTTTCAGAAATTTTCTGATTAAGAATTTTTAGCTACAATAACAAAGCATTTCTACATTTTAAAAAAATATTTACTAAAGTAAAGGGCATATTCTATACTTCCTGCACAAGACAAAGGCAACATTTTACTAGAAATATTAAATAGCCCCTCCCAACATTTTCAGGCCCTCTGTTAAATTGCACATGAAGTGCCGACATTAATTTTACTGTAAGGCTTTTTGTCTGGAGACATTAAAGACTTGTGTGCTTCTGTACAATTTAAAAGATTTACTACATGAGTAACCAGAGAGTAATGATTTGTAAAATGGAGAGGGTCAGGTAACAGAAAAGTACAGATGCTGGGGTAAAAAGTCACTGTAATTCATAGTATTAAAAAGACAAGACTGTGCAAATCCTGGTAATTCTAGTGCGATTGTGGGAGACAAAACATACAGTGAGCAGGCAAGACTACCTTAGAGACCATATTCTTAAATATTGAAATGGCTGTAGAAAAAAAAAAATATAAGAAGGGTCCAGGTAAGCTGGTAGTTCTCACATCATTAGAACTATCCTCATTTATAAGGAAAAACATGTAGCTGATATGCTGGGTATTTTGGCACCTAATCTCTCTACAAACTGATTTTTTTTAGTACCCCATTTTTTAGTAGTTGAAACTATGTGATAAAGACTCAATGGCATGATTAAAGGTTATTTGAACCGGTAGTCAATGAACAAGGAGACAGCTCAGAAACAGAGTACAGCAAAAACATTTACTGGGTCTCCAAACAGGTGGATATTTATCTAAACATAGAAGTTGCATTTCTACTAAGCCATTAGCCTATTAAATACTCCTAAGGAAGCTTCCTTTGCTGCTAAAAAAAAGTATCAGACTGATGTCTTTGGCATGCAGTCTGCTTAATTCTAGTTTCCATCCTTTATTCCCAAAGAAGTACTATAGGCTGTTAAGCTTTACTGAATACAACAATTATTTCGGTGACCATTGGAGTCTTTAAAGCGCAGACGCATCTTGGGGCGGTATTTCTCCAAGTACAGAAGTTGCTTGCTGTTAAAAGCTCCACGCCGCTTCCTAGAGGAGGGAAAAAAATATTTTAAACAGAACATTAATCTACTGCCCAGTGAAATAATATCAGCAACCAAAGAAAAATATTTTTAGGTCACTTAAAAAAAACCAAACAAACCCACCATTAAGTCAAGACTGTAACCAAAATACAGATAATTAAAAGTGTCAGGAAAGAGGGTGATAGCTTCCTTTCACAAATCCCATACTGAACTGCATGCTCAAAGGAGTACACAGCATTTTAGACAGTGTTATAGCCTCTGATATACACAAGCCAAGATCTTATATTAATATCCTTAGAAGGAACTTCAAAAGAAAGCTAGAAAGCAGATGTGATATGGTAGTCTTAAAGCTGAAATTATGCAATCTCTTTAAATAATTAGGGAGAGTACTGCAGTATCAAAGTACATATTATAAGCATTGTAAATCCCCATAATAAAAGCTTAACAGAAATTGAGCTTTCTTGCCTTCTGCAAACCAAAATTATGTGAAAGAAGGGCACGTATTTGTTGAGCGTTTGGAATATGTACCAGGCTTATTTCTCACTTTATATACACCAGCCTACTAAGACATACATACCAAATTTAATTCTTTAAAGGCTTGGCAATTATGCAGGAAGTATTTTGGTACTGTTTATATGATCTGCAGCTTCTTTTAAATATAGTTAATTAAATATATACAAAATTAAGGCACTGAGACTACAATTGTTCTCATCCAACATACATACGTTTATTAAAAAAACCTAAGGAAATATTTTTCTGCAGTAGAATAGCAGGGAAAAAAAAAAACAAATCACATAAAAAACCCCCACCCACACTAGGAAAAACTGTTTGGCACACTTTGATGTAATACAGAAAAAAGGATCCACAAACATGAATGAGTGCTGGCTCTAGCTATTACGACAGAACCTAAATGTCAAAGGTATTCTGACTCTCATATGCACAAAGATAACCCTGCAGATCTAACTAAAGGTTAGTTGTTAAGGGTTTTATTTAGATTTAAAAAAAAAAAAAAAATCTTGCTCAAATGATTACTTCCTGCTTCTGGTTTCTACAGGAACAAGAAAAAAAATCCCATCACACAAGCAAAGCCCTACAACGCTGACTGTATGCAGCATGTGTGTTAAAATGTTCAGACTTACTTAATGTCTTAAGAATATAAGACAAGAACAGCATTCAGAATTTGCTTTGCTTTAGTGCCCAAGGATACATCAATATGTTAAATCTTGAAAACAGCTAGATATTAGCTTCATACTTACTGTCTTATGAATTGCACTGCATCTTCATACTTCATTCCACATTCTATCAGTGCAAGGGCAACTAAGACTGGAGCTCTGGTTAAAAAAACAAAACAAAACAAAACCAAACCAAACCCAACATCAGTTTCAGTTTAGCATTTGCCAATGCATATTTAGAAAAGAGTTAACTTCCTCCAGTTCTCTTTTCTGTCCTTCTGTGTATCTGATATTTCTCCCCTGAGGAAGCAAAAAATACAGAAGCAGTTTTTCATAGAATGGTTAGGGTTTGAAAGGACCTTACGAACATCTAGTTCCAAACCCCTTGCCATGGGCAGGGACACTTCATACTAGACCATGTTGCCCAAAGCTCTGACCAACCTGGCCTTGAACGCTGCCAGGGATGGAGCATATTCCACTTCTTTGGCAACCTTTTCCAGTGCCTCAGCATGCTCACAGTGAAGAACTTCTTCCTTATATCTAACCTGAATTTCTCCTGCTGAAACTTAAACCCTTTACTCCTTGTCCTATTGCTACAGTCTCTGATAAAGAGTACCAATCTGGCATCCCTATAGCCCCCTTCAGATACTGGAAGGCTACTATGAGGTTACCACGCAGCCTTCTCTTCTCCAGGCTGAACAGCCCCAACTTTCTCAGCCTGCCTCCGTATGGGAAGTGCCCCAGCCCCCTGGTTATCCATCCCTGTGGCTCTCCTCTGCACTTGCTCCAACAGTTCCATGTCCTTTTTACGTTGAGGACACCAGACCTGCACACAAAACTCCAAGTGAGGTTTCACAAAAGCAGAGCAGAGGGGAGGATCACCTCCTTCGACCTGCTGGTCACGCTCCTTTTGATGCAGCCCAGGATACAGTTGGCTTTCTGCACTGTGAACACACACTGAAGCCGGCTCATGGTAAGTTTCTCATTGACCAACACCCCCAAGTCCTTCTCCACAGGGCTACGCTGAATCTCTTCTCTGCCCAACCTGCAACTGTGCCTGGGATTGCTCTGACCCAGGTGTAGGACCTTGCACTTGGCATGGTTAAACTTCTTAAGGCTGGCATCAGCCCACCTCACAAGCATGTCAAGGTGTTTCTGGATGGCATCCCTTCCCTCCAGTGTACAGCTTGGTGTCATCAGCAAACTTGCTGAGGGCGCACTCAATCCCACTGTCCTTATCATCGACAAAGATGTTGAACAGGGTCAGACCCAACATTGATCCCTGAGGGACACCACTCATTACCCATTTCCAATTGGACGCTGAGCTGTTGACCGCAACTCTCTGTGCAGTCATCCAGCCAGTTCTTTAACCACCGAGTGGTCCATCCATCCCGACCAGTCCCATCCTGTTGGTGAGCACAACGTCAAGCATGGCACCTCTCCTCATTGGCTCCTCTATCACTTGCAAGAAGAAGTTGTCCTCCACACAACTGAGGAATCTCCTGGATTGCCTGTGCCAGGCCATATCGTCCCTCCAACAGACACCGGGTTGGGAAGTCCCCCATGAGAATGAGGGCCTGCAAGACTGGGGCTGCTCCTACCTGCCTGTAGAGGGCTTCATCCACACAGTCCTCCTGATCGAAAGATTTTTTACATTAACTTAGCCATTATACCATCCATTTGAGCTACCCGTGCTTATGTAAAAATGGGGTTTAAATTAACCTGAGCTTTGTTCATCTGACTTTAGGTATAGAAGAGGACAGCAGGAATAAAATGTAAGTAATATTTGCCCATTTGTTTCAAAGCCAATTGATTGTGAGCAAGAGTTGCATATGGGCTTCTATTCCCATAAACAAGGCTCCTTAGAAGCAGTGAGGACCCCATAGCAACAAGAATTGACAAGTCCTAGAACTAGTCACAAGTTTTAGGAACAGATGTAATCCACAGGGCGCTGTATACCCCCAAGGATTTCCTTGTTTGCCACAGTATTATTCTTCTGACAGAATACAGTTTTCAGTCAGGAAAGCTTGACACGAATCAAACTCAAATACATTAGCGATTTATGGCTACAAAAAAAAAAACCCAACCAAACAAACCCCTCATGCCACAGGCTAGCAATAGACTTGTGCACTTCATAGCAAGCTTAAATGGTCTCATATGTTCTGGGATTAAAAAACAAAACAAAAAACCAAAAACTAACCCAACCAAAACCAAATCAAAAACCCTAAAAGGAAGCAAACAAACAAACCTCAACCCCCCCCCAAAAAAAAACCACAACCAAAACCAACCAAAAAAAACACAGACAAAAATCCAACATGATAAAAAACTAGGATCTGCAACCAGTTAACTGCCTAATTTTGAGGAAAGCCCAGGAGATACCATTTTAAGCAGCTGAAGGGGCTTCTTTTGGTAGCATTCACCACTACAGTCAAATTTGTTAATGTGAAGCCTAACACAAACAACGAATAAGCAAGGCTTGTGGACAGCAAGACCAGAAACCTCCATTTTATATTGAATATGCTGAGATCCATGGCTAGAATACGGCTACTGCTTTTTGAACCCATCTAATTCCAGGTAGTCTAGAACAACAGCAGCAAAACCATTATGTTCTCACAACTGTTAGGACTGTATGCAGAAAATGGCAGCAGACAGAGGGAACTGGGCTAAGAGGAGAATATTTAGCATTATCCATAAAAATTTTGAGGCTGAAATTGAAACAAAGCTTTGGGACTTTGGAAAACACTTTTCATCCCCCAAACAGGTAGTAGATGAAAGCTTGTCATGATGTGCCAGAACACCCCTCTTGTTTGTGGCTAGTGCTTACAATACCCTCAGTACAAGGAGGCTGACAATACTGCTGAAATGGGGATGAAGAGAAAACTTAGTAAAAACCACATCCATTAGAATGAAGACAACCTAGCAAGACATGATATCAATGGGACACTCATCAATGTGCTTGGTACAAGACGATACTTGTTTTCTTCACACAGTAGTTTCTGTGAAAGAGCTGTGATAATAGCATCATCTATTAATTAAAATCTTTTAAGTCTAATATATACATGCAACCACTTCCTTGCCATCTGAATGACTTTTAACTGTGAGGTCATTCCACTACTTGGTATGTGACTCTTTTACATTTGCTTCAAGTAAACTTTTGTACTTGATCTTAACAGGTCTGACCAGGCATGACAATTAAACAGTCCTTTAAAACTTTACCCACCTTCCAAGACCAGCAACACAGTGTACAGCAATACAACAACCAGGTTCTTCACGAAATTTAACTTTAAGGAGGTTTAGCCAGTCATCAACAATCTGGTTAGATGGTGGAGCACCGTCATCAAAGGGCCAATCCTAGAATACAGGATGACATACATAAATACATAAGTATAGAACTCTTTATGCTTATGCTGTGTGCATACACAGCATGTGGGGAACAACGGAAAAAAGAGCTGACAGCTAAGGGAACCACTCATGCTCACATTTTCTAGTAGTATAACTCCAGCAATATTAGGAATATAGCCCTTTCAATCAATTTTAATTGAGCAAAATATTTTGCTCAAACCTGGCTATTTCTTCCTGACAAGAGAAAATGTATGTACTGCTTTTGCCTCCATCAGCTGCTGGAATACATGTGCAGAGCTAATAAGGTGGCATCAACAGAAATTATTTTCTGAGGTGGGGTGAGAGAGTGGGTTGGTTTTAAACTCTGCTCCTACACTACTTACCAAAACCTGAATGCCTTCTTTTTCCACCGGAGCAGTGTCATAAGTAGCTTCACACACTCTTACCACTGTGGTAACACCATATTTCTTCAGTTCCTAGGGAATTATAAATAAAAAACAAACCAACAAAACAAACAAACAAAACCAAAAAACAAACAGAAAAAAAACCCCTGCCTTAAGAGTAAACTGATTTTGCTTATGACTGAATTTTCTGTTGGTTAGCTTAACAACTCGCTTCAAAATATTCAGTAAGTAAACTCACAGCCATGCTTGCCACCCTGCAAGGAATACAGACAGCTGAAATAACTAAAAACTTGTGTGCTAATGCCAGACCTTTAACCTGTTGCTGCAAACAGATCTGAAGATTAAGCTTTGTTACGTTAGATCAGACTTTTTTATTTTAAAATCATATCCAGATAAATACTGATGAAATAAGTAGTCTATCTCCAAAAAGATAATTCCTTTTAAAGTAACAGGATGTTTCCCAGTTTGCAAAGCCACATACTTCACTAAAAGCATTTTGGTATGAGGATTAGATCTCCACTTCTCTCCTATTTAAAACAGGCTTATAAAAACTCCTCCTGTTAAGAGCACAGGACAATACATTGTTCCAGTTCCCGAGTTACTGCAACTGAAGAATAACAAAATTTTGCTTTTCATTTTGCTATTACCCTCAGTAATAATAATAAAAAAAAAAGGCGATCACTCTTCATTCTCCTTGCAGCAACCCATCGTTACTGTAGCTGTCACTGAAATGACTGAAATGTAGCCTAAGCATCTTTGACTTAGTAGCAAGAGTATAAAGGCAAGCAAATGTTATCTCACTCTGTTTCTTGTAAATTACCCCACACTGGACAAGAGGCTGCATTACAAGCTCAGACCTTACCAGGAGGTAACTTTGGAGGAATCTGTTGTTAGAATATATGCATCCACTTTAACTGTGCAGTTTATAGCTCCAACACGCTAGATGCAAGGTTCAGATGATCTATTCAGATACTAGCAATATATGCCAAGCAACTTAGCTTTACTCAATAAACAATTGCAGCATGTGCCAAAATACTTACAGTAGCTTCAGCAGCTCTGGATGCAGAGCACGCCTACCACCACAAATTTCACTATGACACTCAGAGGATTCTCTTAAGCTATACTGGAGTCATGAAAGCACATTGGCATCCTGTTATTTGTCCCTAAGCTTCTGATCCACAATGTATAGTTAATTATTCTCTTTTTAATCACTATGCAATAGGTGCAGAGAAACATTACACCACTTTAAGTTAATCTAAAAATGAATTCTTATCAGTAGCCTACTTTTGTATCATTCTACATATAACTCCACCAGATAATTCCTGTTTTCAGACCTAACCAAAGTACGACATACTATATGGTATAATTATTTCTTTGTTTCACTTTCAGAAGTATGTTTTTGTGAATAGATTTATCTGTAGGCCTTTGGATCATGGCATCAGTATTTGAAAAAGGTCAGTACACAAATAGTGTCATACCTCTTCATACGGCTTCCACATCTGTTATCCACTAGTAAAGGAGGAAACTGTTAATACAGCATGCTGTTCAGACATTAAAAAATACACCAATAAGAATTTTGTCCTGGCCTTACCTCTATAAATTTGTTTAAGGTTGCATTGGTTGGATTGTGTGTGATCAGGAATCTCATGTTCTTGTAGGTGATTTCCACAGGAGCTGGGCGGTTCATTCGGGCCATATTGATTTAGATAAACATGCAATGAGATTATGAAAGGATTCAAAAAAAATTCTAATATGTAGAGAAATGGAATTCTACTTCACTATACTCCACGTGAAATTCTCAGTGCTTGGACATATGAAGTTGGGAGCAATGGGAAATGAAATGAACCTCCTAACAAGAAGCAGCAACTCTTCAATCCAGTAATACTGAGGCAAAAAAAAGGCAGTGCACTGAGGTTTACCCCATCCAGGTCTGAATTCTGTTGTTAAATGCTCTGCCGATTTCAATTCAATACTACTTATCCTGGTCAACCACTCTTAGGGGGGCTTCTTGGTGGAGTAGTAATGAATTTCTACAGTTCACTTGTCTGCATAGAGGTCGTGCTGTGCCTGGCAGTAGTCTCCACTGCCCTTCAGAAACTCCATAAATGTGTGACCAAGAACACCACAGAACTGCTGTAAAGAGAAGGGGTGGGGAGGGGAAAGGAGGAAAAAAAAAAACAAAACATAATGAGCACTGGTGAAGTGAGGTTGCTTTGAAGACACCAAGCATTATAAAATTAAAAATTAAAACCAGAGCAACTAAGCAGTTTCACAAGTTTTATTTTTTAATCTAAGAATTAGGTTCGCACAAGAATCCCATTAACCTTTCTTAGCAAGGATTACTTGAAACTAAATGCATTTACTTCATACAAAGTTTGCATGTAGGGTTTTTTCAACACCAGAAATGGAAATGTATTAAAATACCAATTCAAATGTGATAAGCATAGCAAGAAGACACCAAGTTTCAAGAACCCCTGTATTTATATAAAGCATAGGTTTTCCAGGATACCCATACAACTGTATTTTACATTCTGAATTGGGAGACATACAACACGTACTAAAGTTAAACTGACCTTAAACAGTCCCATGAAGGCAAGGATGAGATTCCTTGTTTGATATTCAAGCTGAGTATCAAACAATTTCCAGTGCTTAAAAAAACCTACCAGTCTCTACATAGATGTAGAATCACTTGTCTTAAAGGCAAAAGACTTACTTTGCATATAAGCATCATTAATTCACATACAGAACAGCCAGTTAAAAAAAAAAATTAAAAAATTCACCTAAACCCAGCTGTCTCAAATAGGAGGCTGTGGAAGCAAATGCAAGGTCTTTGTTGGCTAACAAAAAACCGTGAGCTTCTGAACATTTTTTGAGACTTTCAGGTCACACAGATTTCTGACTAAGGAACATTTCACACACTAAAGGCTGAAGACTCATGGCAACCTTCATCTGCCTTTAACTGCCTTTTTACACTCTGACTTTATTAAAACTCCAAGGCAGTGGTCATAGTCTAGCTAAAACCATGTAATACCAGTTCTTTGCCTTCATAAATCTAGTTTCTAGCAAAGAGAAGCCATAACTTCACTGCAGCAGTGTTCAGATTTTTTTTAAACTACAAGAAAGCTCTGTGCATCCATCCACAGATATAATCAGTGCAAGCATACATGAGAAAATAAGAAGAGCAATTATTTCAGTGCTCTGCACTCAAACCCTACCATTCAAAAGACTATGAAAGCAGCAGCCTGTGCTGAAAAGCTTTCCAATCATGAGAAAGAAAATTAAGACAGCTATACAGTAAGTGCTAGTAATAACCAGTGTCTTCATTCACTTTCCCAAAGGGCAGGAAGAAAAAGTGACATGCAAATAAATCACAGTCATTAACTGCCATCTAGGATTTGAAGTTAGTCCAAGATTCCACTACAGGCATTAAACCATACACTATAAGACTACAGTGAGTCTATCTAACAAAAACTATTATTAAGCAGAAGTCACAACAAACCAATAGTTCAATAACTGTTGAGTTTTCTAAGAGGTACAGAATCATAGAATAGTTGTTGAAAGGGACCTTTAAAGGTCATCTAGGTATCTTGGCAGTATAAGAGTTCTTAAAGACAACTGTAATTTAAAGAATTGCAGCAGTGTTTTATGTTGCAGACATAGCTTTGCTTCATTCATAAGCCCAGGGAAGAGGAATCATTAGGATATTGGACTGTAACAGATGGGTAGAGCAGCACTGCACAATGTTGCAAAAGACCTCTAAAAAATGCAGACCAAACACATTCAGGCATCCTTTTCATGTTTTTAGACAACTTCCCTGTAAGAAGTTTATAGGCTTCAATAAAAACAAAACAAAAAACAAACAAACAACCCCCACAAACCTACCAAAACCCACAACAAAACAAACCCCACAAGCAAAACCACAGAAAACAAGACAAACAAAAAACAACACCCCAAACAAACAAAACCTGCTAACAAACACAAGAAACTAATAAGACAATTTGATATGCACTAGGCCACCACTCCAGATATTACCATATCCATTTCTGCATGGGCTGCAGAATGAAGGTTTTATTTGTGATAGCTTGAGGAACAGTGAGTACTCCAAATGTAAAAGACATGAAAGGAATAAGGAAGACCCTCTAAAGTCAAAGGCCAACAGAGTAACAGGAACCAGAATTCAGACCTCCAAGAATCACGATTTGACACACCAGCCATGCCCTAGCAGAAGGTGGGTATTAAAAAGACTCCTAGGAACAGACCTAAGGAACACCTAAAACAGTAACAAAAAACCAACCAACCAACCAACAAAAAAAAAAAAGAGACCAAAAGTTAGCTTATTTAAAGTTATTTTAATTTAGTTTAAGAAGCAGAACAGCAAAAAAGGACAGGACAGCTTTAAGCAGATACAGCTGCACAAGGTCTTGCATCGCTTTTCGCATGCACTGGCAGATCTCATGTTTATCTCTTCTAAGACTGCTAAGAGGAGCCATAGCCAGTCTTTCTCCCTGGTAGAGTGAAGGCTGTCGGAAACAGAAATAGAAAAGCATGCAAGTGAGCTCAAGGAGATAGAATGAGGTCAGTAGGGTAAATAAAAGACTTTTCAGTCTGCAAGGTGGAGATTTTGGGGGAGGAAAGAATGTAGAGTAATTGTAAACAGTAAATATGACCCCATATTGAGGAAAGTAGGAAGTAAGAGGTAATCAGGATTCATCCAGCCTGGTAGGCATGCTGCCATTAGTACACAATTAGGAATACTCAGTACGATACCAGACAAACTGATCACAGAGGTAAAGAGGAAGACAGACAGCAAAGCATTACTCAAGTAATAAATCCTACTTTTTAAATGCAGATTGTTAATCATATCTAGAAACTAGCTGCAGAGTTTAAATTCTTATAGAAAGTTGAAGCAAGTATATTACACAATATTAAGCTTGAGTTCTCACTGTTTGCCTTGGCAACTGCTGCTGCCCCAGTATAAAGGAACAAAGCTCACATTTTCCTTTGATGTGAATGCCACCGCTTCTCACCATTTCTAGTCAGAAAGCTCCACATGCAGACCAACTTCTCTGGGCAGCAACACACTGTACTATCCTTAAGACAGCTTTGCTAACCAAGTTTAGTTCTGTTCTGGGAGTCAAATGAAAATTAAAGACAAGTAGTACCCTGGCACACTGTTTGTGTTATGGCACTAAGAGTACAAGGCTTCACCCTTCAGCAAAAAGACCTGGAGGAAAAGAAATAAGCTATAAAAAGTGTTGTAGTAATAAAGACCACTTCAGGCTTAGAGAAAACTCAAATTACATGAGCAAACTTTTGAGAGGCTTGGAAATACACTTTCAAATTACTTTATTGTCTGAGATAGTTAACTAGTTGGTAGGTAAGCTATCAAAAAAGTCAAGATAGAGTATGTAAGCGCAAGGCTGAAGAAGTGAAACTCAAGTGCAGAGTACTGAATGCTTAACAGCAACTCATCATTTGTACCATCAAGCTGGGTATTCCAGCATATTCCTTTCAATTTACACATGAGTTTTCCTTGAGGAAAATTAACACAGCTGTTAGACCCATCAAAATAAACCTGGAAAACAAAACTAAAGTTAATACACCAGGACCACCTATTAAGAGAAGGTATCCTGTCCAATATGGGATAAAGTAATGTTAATTATGATTGTACCATCTACCATCATTTATGCTAGGAAAACTTAAGAGAATTCAAGCAAGAAGAATTCATCTTGAAAAGAAAAGCTTTAATTCATGCCTTTCTTTAGAGCTGGAAGCTAAAGCATCTGTCCTCATTGACAAGCAGATTCAGGTGCATGTTAATTCTGGGTTTAAAACAATCACTTGTGTCTGGCAAAAACTGCTTATGAAAGTAACAAGTAACTTATTAGATTGCTACTGACAGGTGGAAAGCAGAGAGGTATAAAGCTATCCTGTGCTGCTGACATTCTTGTTCACAGCTAGGTAGCATCTTGAGAAACATGCAAACAAAAGTGCTTGTTTATAGTTACATGACACTCCACTTTACCTTCAGAAGATGTGCAAGGTGGTTCACAGTTGCTCAATCCACCTGCTCATAGACCAGAAACATTTATAACCAGAACCAACCATGTGCTACCACATTCTCTGAAGTCAAGACCTACCACTTGCTCAACTATTGAAACCACAGGATCAGAACTAGAAAACTAGAACTATGTTTCATTACAGTTTGAGAACACCTGCAAGAAAGTTCATTGTTCTAACTTCCTACGTTGACAAAAAGTTACTGAAGGACTGAGGGACAAACACCCCTGACTTCCTCTTACTACCCAAGGCCTAAGTAGCAACTGCTAAGGCAGACAAGGAGAAGTGGGAGGGTAAGGGGTACAAACTGCAGAATCATTACACAAAGTAGAGGCACATCATTAGGTATTGTTGACATAATGGGTCTCCTATCTACTGGTCACACAAATGCCTGTATTACGATATGCATGGTGATAACACTACCCATTTTGGACCAGAGAAAGTGACTGATGACCTAAGAAAATACATAATGTATCACAGAGGGGAGATTCCAAAGGTTTTATCATAAATGTGTTGCAACATGTTCTGCGAAGGAACAATGTTTCTTGTGATTCAAGAATGCAGTTTAGGGGCAAGAAAAAATTATCTCAAAGCTTCCTGTCTAACAAGTCAATACAGCTTCCAGAGATGATAAAAATGAGGCCATGTGGTTGTGTTTCTATTTTTGCTTGGACCATGAAAAAAAACCCCAAAACCACCAACCTCCGCCCTTCCCAACTAACCAACCAAAAAAAAATCCCACAAAGAAGCTTCAACAGATGTTGGGGAAAAATAAGAACTCACAGAAACCATGCACTTATCTAGTGCAGCCTTCTGAGTTTCTGAAAGCAGAATCTGAAAATGACTTAACACTGTCACTTCAACAGCAAATGACATAAACCCTGTCAATTACTCCATTATGTTTAAAGCAGTAACACAAGAAATTTAGCATATACATGCATAGACAGTTATTACTCTATTTTACAGAGTCTAATAAGGGTATGAGTGCCAAATAAGAAGTTTAACCTGTGAATAAAACTCTAAGGAGTTACAGATTTGCATTTAACAGAGATGAACCTCTTGTATTGATCTGAGAGAGTGAATTTTAGTTGTTTGGTTTTTTTTTTTTTTTTTCCATAAACTTACAATCTGCTACTTGGATTGTTCAGAATTCAGTAATACTCTGATCTGGGTGCTCTGGTTAATCTTTAAGAGAACAAGTGATCACTTACAGTCAGCCCACACACTGGTATAGATCCAGCACTCTTACGTGGCATGTATTCTGTCATAACAGGAAGGTTGCACAAGACAGAAGTTATTAGATAAGGCTAAATGCTATTTATTTACTGCCTTACTGACACATTTAGTTTTGATAGGCCAATGACATCCTTCTTTGGCTCCTGCTCTATCATTCATTTTTCTTTCTCACTCTCTTATTTCCTCTCATGGCTGTATAATTTTGTGCTGCTTCTTTTACAGTTCCCCAAAAACAATTCTGTTCCTGTACAACAATTTCAAAACCCTTTGCTGTTTCATCAGTGGAATAGCAAGAACTGACATTTAAGTGTCACCTTCATGTTTTTTTGATTTCACAGTTTTATGAGATTACAAGGAGACAGGGTTCATACATCTGAGTCACTCACTGCTTGGGAAAGACTCTGCAGATTCAGGAGACATACTGGAAAGTTGTCTACAGCAGCAGTAAGAAACACCAGAATTGTAGGACCCTCATGCTACAGAGACTGTGCATTTGTCACCTCGTAACATTTGCTATGTGCATGGCTGGTTTTGAGATCACAACCAAGATCTGCACATAATCACCACTAATCCTGCTTCTATTACTGTAGATTACTTGATTTTCATAATGCTTTGTCTTTCTTGCTTCCCCACTTTTGAAGGGCCTACTGCCACCAGCAAGCCTTGCATTGTTTGTGCACTGCGGTCACAGATGTTAGGCAGCAACTGGCACGGAGACTACCTGGGAGGGGGAAAGGAAAGCAGGGAGCTGGCAAGTAGATAAGGAAAGCAAAAACTTCAGATGCTGAAACCGTGATCCGCCTCCAGAAGAAAACGCCTTCCTCGAAAAGCCAGACGGCAAGACCTCAAAAGCAGCTTCGGTCAAAATTTGATCGCGTTTGTGAGCTTCTGAGGGATAATGCCACGCTGTTGCAAAAACATCCACTTCAACGCGTACTTAAGTGACTTCTCTGCAGACTTTTCATCCGGCCGAAGAGCCATCTAAAAGCCTGGCCCGAACAAGGCCAGCTGCATACGGGAGTTCGTGCATAACCCACCTCTGCTGCGTAAAACTCATTTTGGAAAGGATTCACGTCCACCCGAGGACGCCGGAAACAAAGCAGCAGCTCGGCTGCCCTCACCCCGGCGACGGCCTCACGCGTGGGGCCGCGGCGGGGGGGGAGAACCGGCTGCCTCAGCAACCAGCCAACAGATGCATGGCCCGGCCACCCTCCCCACCGCACCACCGGACTGGCGAGCAACCATGGGCAAGCCCCAGCTTGCCCGTTAAGACCCAGGCTCCGGCCGCCCCCAGCGCCGCGTCAGCCTTGGGGCGCCGGGCTCTCGGCCTGCTTGTCTCTCCCCGGTGAGGAGCCGCTGTCCCGGCCGTGACACCGCCCCGCGAGCCTGGCCGTCGCCTCAGCTACGGCGGTCACGGGTTCGCATCACGCTTCGATCAGGCTCCCGACGCGGAGCCATCTTGTACCCCGGAGCCGCCGCCCGGCCCCGGCCTCCCCCCGGCAGGGGGCTCCCGGCTCCCGCCACTGCCGGTCTGACAGAGTCCGGGGGTGCTAGGGCCCCGGCCGCAGAGGCGCTGCCCTTCTCGGGGGCCGGCCGGCCACCTAGCCCGGCCCGACAGACGCCTCCATACAGACACCGGCGGGGGAGAATACCGGGCTGGCGGGAGGGGCCGGCAGCAGCCAGGATCACAAAGCGGCTTTGTGCCCAGGCCGGGCCGGACGCGAGCTGCGGAAAGGTCGCCCCCTTCTTCTCTCCCGGCAGAGAAAAAACGGGCACCGTCAGGCGAGAGAAGGAGCTGAGGGGGGCCAGAAAGGCCGAGCCCCGCCGCACCGGGGCTGGCTTCTTCAGCTCTCCTGCGGCCCGCCCGGGAGGAGCTGCAACCCAGCCCTGCGAGCAGCCGCCCGGAGCCGGCGTGGCTCGGGCGACAGAACAAAGAAACATGGAGGAAACGGGGAAAGCAGAGGGAAAAGGGGAGGAGAGGCGCGGTAGCAGGGCACACGCGGGCAGGCTGAGGACCGCACAGCCGGCGGGGCCAGGGGCCGGAGCAGGCGGACTGGGGGCTCGGACGTGCAGGCGACACTCACAGGGATATGGTTACTCATTGAAGACTGTAGCCTGATCATACAGCCGGGGTGCGGGCGCCACCGCCGGGGGCAGGAGGAGCAGAACCAGGAGGACACGGAGGCGCTGGAGGCCGCGGAGCTGCCGGAGGGGGTTCAGCGGCAGAGCGGGGATGGACCATACAGCTGCGGCGGCGGGCGGCTCAGCGGGCTGGCGCGGAGCGGATGCGGCTGCACCAGCAGGGACACTCGGCGCCGCCTACCGCACTGGCGCCCTAGGGCTCAGCCTTGCTCGCGGACGTCACACGAGGAGCGTTCCTCTCCCCCAATTAGAGGCGCCGACAGCGTGTCCGGGGCGGGAGCGAGGCCGCCGGGGGGCGTGGCGCCGGCAGGCTGGGCGGAGACGGGGGGCAGCCGGGAGGCGGAGGCAGCCGGCGAGAACCGGTTAGTGAATGAAGCGGGTGGTGGCGGGGCCGGGCGGGGTGCGGCGCTGTGGCGGCAGAGCGGGACGCGCGGGGAGCGCCGCCGGGGTCAGGCTGGAGCCTCCCTGTTGTCGGAAGCAGCTCCCCCCGCCGGCGGCTTCGCCTTGAACCACCAGGGGCGGCGAGTTCTAGACGGTTCCCTGCGCCCTCGGCACTGCCGGTCGATGGGCGCCCCGTAGCCGCTGCGGCTCGGCCGGCTGCAGACAGCCAGTTCCAGGGCTGGGAGGTGTCTGAGGGCGGGGCACCCGGCGGGGCTCAGAGGCGGAAATGGTGCGCGGTGAGGCGGGAGCGGGGTGGCGTGTTGCGGCACTCCGGCATCGGAAGCGGACGGTGGTGGAGCAGTTACGGCTCTGCGTTCTAATCCTTAAGCTCCTTCACGCCCCTGCCGCAAAACCTTTTTTGTGAGTTTAATGCTAATAGGAAGTTCTTAGCGCGTTTCGTCAGCAAATTATTCTGTGCTTTTGAGACGAAATAAAATCATGGTTTCTGGTTTTATAGGTGGGAGGTCAGCCCTGTAGGGCAGAAGTGGGAAACTGTGTGGACTCGCAGCTTTGCGCTGTCTCTCGCCCCGAGGAAGCTCTTTTTCCTCAGACTTAAGGTTTACTGACAGGCGGACTTCTCGAGGGTGAAATCCGGCAGTTGGAAACACCTGTGGTGTCACTTCCGTGCGTCACTAGTGGAGGCAAGGGGATCAGTCCCCATCCAGAGACTGCCGGCCTGGAAAGCACCTCAATGTGGGTCAGCGCTGGCTTTATGAAACAACAGGCTATTTTTAGCTTCAGTTAGGCTGATACTGTGCTAGTTACATTTAACTAGTTAAACCTTTCTTCTGTTATTTTACTGTCACTCTACAATTACAAGAGTCTGCAGAAGTTGTTTTTCATCTAGAAAATAAGTAGCTCAGTTCTGAATCTCAGCAGTTTGTGTTGGCTTGCACAAAGCATGGCCAGTTTGTGGTTTTGCCCAAATTGTCTAATTTTGTATAACCTGCAGAGACTATGGCTTGTACAGAGGAGGTTTTCATAATCACCTACGCAAGAGATGAGTTACTCAGTGTCTGTATTACCTTTCACTCCACCTGGCTTCAGGTGGGCATGAGCTAATTTCTGACTGGGAGCTATGTCTCTGCTAGGATAATACATTCAGGTTTTCTGGGTTATAAACTACATCTGGGCTGTATTTATTTACATTTGAGTGTTTTTATTTTCTGACTGACTCTGGGCTTCTGTCTGATGAACTTGCAGCTGTTTCCACTTCTCCATGTAAAACTTCTTGAAAATGTGCACAGAATACTACCAGATAATAACATGATCCCAAGGTTAATGGCTACTTGGAATAATGTTGGGGTTTTTTTGGTGGTGGTTACAGTGTTAGGAAGCTTTTTAGGGAAGGAGAAAAAGTCAACACAGCTCCCCTCATCAGTCAAGTTTGAAGAGTTTGCTCTGGATAGAGTTCTGAGACAGATCAAACCGTTCTTTACCTGCTTTAATCCACACTGTTGGTTTTTGGTGCTGTTTTTTCCTCCAGCAATGCAAGCTTTTGTTTACTTTTCATTGCACATTGAACTGATCAGGATTTTAGGATCAAATTACTTTCTGCTACATCATCCTTTCAGTGCTGTTGCACAGTAGGTTGGAATTACAAGTCACTGGCAGTTTTCTTTGAAACAGTATACTCTAAGAAGAAAGAATTTAGATCAGAAAGCTTTTAGTCTAAAACCATGTGATTTGGTTTTTTACTTTTTCTCTTTTTAATACAAAAGAATGCCTGTGTCATTTTAACTATTTAAGATTAATTTGTATTGTGATAGTCCATATCTGGGCCCCCTAGTTGTTATTAATTATGTCGTACTAGTTGGTACTTAAGATGCAGTTCCTGTGTTTTACACTGTGAGGTGACAAGAGTTACAAGGATTGTTACAAGTAGACAACAATAAAGTAGTCTACTATTTCATGTATCATAGAACAGAGAGATATTTATAGGTGAGGTAGACAAGTGGATAGTTAACAAGGTGCCAGCTGGTGAACTGGTGAAACAATGTGAGTTGCAGAAGCAGAAAATAACAGGAAGAGAAAAGGCTCCTGAAGAACTTGAAAGATTAAAAAAAATGCTTATAAAGAGAAGTGGGGTGAATTCATAAGTAATTGACATTATTCTGAGGAGCATAGATGTGATCATCACCAGTATTGCGGTCTTAAGAAAAATAATACCACTTTTATGATGAGAGGCTATAATAGGGTAGAATTTGAATATATTTCTGAAGCAGTGTGAGTCAAAAATAAAATCTGGGCATTGCCTGAATGTCTAGCGCTTACCTAGTTGACTATAACCCATATTTTTAGAAAGTTTTAATAGGAAGTTGTGCATTAAACCGGTGAATTTAAAGAATACCAAAGTTTCAAAAATCATAATGGTAAGATATACATTATGATTACTTTCTTTTGTTTTAGAAAACCTGGTGTTTTGTAATCTCTGGTAATTTGATGTTGCCTTATTCTCTGAAGTACAATAGTGGAAAAGATTCCCTATTCACTTTCTTTATGTAAAAGTCTATATACTTTATATGCTCTCTTAGCTATTTTTGTCAAGAAGGGTAATCCTGATGTAATTAGGAAGCAGTTTTTTAAAATTTCTGATCATCTTTGTCAACTTTCATGTACTTCCAAAAAATACATCATATTATTGTTTAAGTCAAGGCAGAAGTAGAAGTAGTCTTCAGCATGGAGTCACACAGTGTCCATGCATCACTTTGAAGTAGTTTGTATTAATTCCTTCCTAGTACATGTGTTCTGGTTTGAGAATGCCATTCCTATGGGATTTATGAAAGTTAAGTTTTAAAATATTGCTCTTATATTTGAAATGTGTGTCTGTATATATCAACTAATATAAATATTACACAAAGACTAAATAAAAATTCTGATTTTTAATGTGCTTGTTTTTTGCAGACACTTAACTTCCTTAATCCCTCTAGGCAGAAGTCAGTCGCACCCATTTAGGTGGGTCTTGTTTATCGTAACATGAGGGCAAAAAACCCCAAACAATTGTATACTGGAAAGAAATTAAAAGAATCTGAATTTGTTAAAGTATCATTTGGATGTAGTTTAACTGTAGTTTATGTGGACTAATCCTATTTTAAATTTGAATGTAGTCAGGGGGGTTTTATGTAGATACTGATGTCATGTCTATTACTAGTATGGAGTTACAAGTTGTATGGACAAAAATACAGTTTTGAGTTGTATGATTTGTGCTGTGCACCACCTTCTATCTTGGGGGGGGGGGGTTAGAACTAGATGACCTTTAAGGTCAGTTCTGACCCAAACAATTCTGCGATTCTGTGAATTAACTTACTTAAGGGTTTGTTGGTTAGATTTTTGATTTGCTGATATTAACAGTAGCTTTTTGTAGTGAAATTTCTGAAAGCTGTGTTTATACCTGTCGTGGTTTAAGCCAAGCCATAAATCAAAATCACGCAGCCTGCTCGCTCACTCCCCCCCTTGCTCCCTTTCACCCCCGACTCCCGGAGGGATGGGGAGGAGAATCGAAAGAATGTAACTCCCACGGGTTGAGATAAGAACAGTCCAGTAACTAAG
>WYDI02001331.1:0-55848 GCA_009867235.2 Psittacus erithacus
TTTTTTCCTTCGAATTTTCCTCAGCAGCTCCTTATCCATCCAAGGAGGTCTCCTGGCACTCCTGCTGCACTTCCTTCTGGTTGGGATGCAACACTCCTGAGCTTGTAGTAGGTGATCCTTGAATATCACCCAACAGCCTTGGGCCCCCCTGCCCTCTAGGGCTATATCCCATGGAACCTTACTGAGCAGGTTCCTGAAGATGCCGAAGTCTGCTCTCAATACTCCTACAGTATACTCCTCTGTTCTACAATACTCCTACAGTATACTCCTCTGCTCTACAATACTCCTACTGTCAATACTTCTACAGATTGCTGTGAGACCTGCCACATGTCACAAAATGAGGACTGTAATATTTCTGTATTTTTCACAATGCTCTGCAAAATCATGATAGTATAGTATGGCTCATATACAGAGATTGCAGTAATGCATGTATAGAAAGGAAAGCAGGTGACACTATAAAAGCTGGATTAGTCACAGTCCTTGTATTTGTGATAATTCACACACATGGGGTATGAGAGTGTGTGTACACAACTAAATACACATGCAGAGACTGAGAGACACTACTGGTTTAGTTTAGCATCAGTGCAATATAATGAATCTGCATTTGGTGCAGAGTGGACAGCAGGAGTTCCCTTCAGGCTTGCTTTCTGCTAAAACAAGACCATAAGGGTGGGAGAAAACAGTGAAAGTCAGGTCCTCAACTCCGTGTGAAACTGGGAGCAATACCTGTTCCACAGACAAGCAGATTAGAACTACAGTTTATTTCACTGTGCAAATTTCCCTCATGGCAGCAGAATAACAGAAATGCTCAAACTTGTTTTGGGGGGTGGAACTAATAACATTTTAATAAGGATTATTTGTCTATATAAAACACTGTGTTTGCATGGAAAACATCAGAAGATGAGCACTGAAACAAGGCTTAATGATTCAAGTGAGCTTGTTTTGTTTTTCGACAGGAAGACCAGTATTTATCTCTCTCCCACATTTTCTTCATGCAAGTGAGTCTATATTGCATGATGTTGAAGGCCTGAGCCCAAATGAGCAGGAGCATGAGACATTTCTAGATGTGGAGCCTGTAAGTCCAAATATTTAATAATTGTAACTGAGTGAACTTGCAATGTTTAAATTTAATTGCAATAGAGTAGGCCTTTTTACCAGAGGGATGAGCAGAAGGTACAATATTTTCATGCTTGCTTCTACAAGATCTGTCCACAAAAGTGTTATGTTTTAGCAGAGGAAATTTAGAGCAGAAGTGTGTCTCATTCTGACCTTTAAAGTTTGGAAAATTAGTTTTTATTTTACCTTATTAAAAATTTAGGATTAAAGAGCCTCTGCAAACTTTGAAGTATGCTATAGGCCTTCTATGACCTGCAAGTGCTTTGAAGTATTTCCTAAGAAAGTTCTTCTGTTCCCTCTATACTTACTTTTTTATTTTCTACAGCTACCCACATTTGTATAATTATATCACAATTAAAATGACATAAATATAAACCAGTTTATTTCCAAGCAAATTGCTAGAAGTCTGAACAGACTAGTCTAGAACAGATCTGATATAGTCTTTGTGCCTTGGATTGTCCAAGAGACAATATTCATAGGCTTCCGTATCCAATTCAAAAATTTCAATTAATGAGGTTGGGTTTTTTTTCTTTTTGGTTTTAGATCACCGGTTTCACACTACGATTTGCAAAACGACTGCAAGTAAACCTCCTTGTGAAGCCTGCAGCAAAAATTGAGTAAGTACTAATTCATTATTTTATTTTAAAGTGGTTTTTTAAGAAAGTCAATTGGTCTAGGAAAGTATCAGTAGAAATGGCTGGGGAAAGAAGGAATAAAAATACTTTCCCAAACTCTTTTTTCTTTCTGGCAAATATTTTAGTCCTGACTTTTCAGAGAACATGAATTTCAGTGAAAGAGCAAACTTTCTTGAGCAAGGGACTGCCCAAGTAGTTTAACACACATCTGATTTTCCCCACAGAAGCTTACAAGGCAACATGTTCTTAAAAACCGCATTCTTATGAAACCCAAATGGGAGTCATGAGGATAGAAGGCAAAATGCATTCTCTGAAAGAAATCCAGTGAGAGAATTTGTGTGCCCTGTCACTAGATGGATTTTATCACAGGGGTTGATGGGTCCATTGCTATTTCTTTTCTGTTCACTGGCCCAAATGTACATGCGTGGATGTGCTTTTCAGGATCCTCTACCTCTGGCAGGTGAATATGACATAGATGTTCAGACTGTCCCACCAACACCTAGCTGTGTCCAGCCTTTCTTCTTTGTGACTACCCACATATGGAAGACTAAACAGAAAGAGATGGTTGCCTGATATATAAATCGGATGCCATTAATTGTAAACTTATTTTTCTTTTCAGTCCAAAACTATGCTAAAAAGGTACATCTGGAATTTAGAAATGTAGTTAGAGGAGAAGAAAAATGTCTAAGTAGAGGCTGGGCTTATGCACCAAACTAAAGGTAACATGTTGTATTTTTTATTTTCTCATTTCAGAGCTTTATCAAAAGTTCAAAACCCATATATTTTTCCTCTTCTTTGGCTAAATGAGGTTAGTATTTTCTCTGTTAATTTTCACTGTTTAACAAAGACTGAACAAATGAAGCAAAAAAATGAGCTAGCTTTTCCAGCCTTGGTGCCCTGAAATTGGGCAATTAAACTCACTCTGTGATTTGCACACGCCAAGAATATATTCAGCAAGTGAGGGCTTGCGTACTCATCTTTCACTGACATTTTTCTTGCACTCTTTCAGTCTGCCGTTATTGGAGATGAGAAAGCAGAAATGTTCAGAACTAAAATCACAGGTCGTGTCCAGATGCTGAATATGCTGCAGATGGTGTTAATGATCGCAGGTGCTGTGCTGTTTGTTGCATTCATGGGTTCCTACTTCATATGCAGATCAAAGAAATTAAAATAAGTAAGTAAGCACTAACAGCTCAGTCTTCAGCAGTAGCTTTTTCTCTGGGTTTCAAGAAGTTCAGAATTATTACCTATTTAGCTGTTTTTATTTTTTAAGTCCTAGTAAATTCAGTAGTCGTTCTGTGGGGAATTATCCAGAATTTCAAATTCTCTTCCTATCTTTAATCTTTCAGCAATTAACTCACTGAGGAAAGGGAATTGAGAACTATATCAGGAGATCAACATCTTTTTTTTATTCCAAAGCAAAACACGTTTTTTTGTGAGTTTATGAAAACTGACATTTTATCCAAGACTCTGAAACTGTTCAGCAGTGCCCTCTAGTACTTCTCTGGGACACAGGCCACACAGCTGCAGATTCCTGCACTCTTCCAGGATATACCAGTGTCTAGGATTCAGAGAACCCACTGTAAATGACACTTTTTCTGGAGTGCTGGATAGGGTTTCTCAATTCTTTCTCTCAGTTGTGCATCACCGTCATGTTAGCTTAAACATCTCCTGAATGCATAGCCCACTAAGACTGAATGTACTCCCCTTATGGGTAGAATAACTAAGTTGTTGATTAATGCACTGGATGATTAATAGAAGCAAACAAATTTTGGAAATAATTGAAAAAGAAGTTCCAAGACATTAATGTTATGGTGAAAAGTATGCTTTTTAAGATGAAGATTTACCTCATCACATGCTGAATCCTGATTTTATTTCACTACAGGTGACAAAAGACTTCAGAAGTAGTCAGTGTTTAATTGAAATTTCAGCCAAGCAGCATGTTAAAATTCAAGGACAAAAGGTATGAATCAAGGCACAGCCAGTCCTACATGATACGGAATTCAACATGCTTTTCTATTTTGAGAAGACCAACTCACCAATGCAAATGAGCTGATGTTTCCAAAGGTTCACACTTCTGATATCACTAAAGAGGTCACCATGGAAAGTATGCTTTCAAATAACTTTGATTATTTGAACCTTGTTACACATTTTAAATGACATTCAAGCAGACTGAAGTTGAGGTGCATTTGGATTTTAGTCCACCTTTTGCCATTTATGCAACTTGCTACTTTTTATCTTCTGGGATTGCAAGACAAATGAAAGCTGTTTGCTGATCTTCTGAGCACAGGCTGGGAATGACAACACCCTTGACCTCATACTGCGCTCTAGATGCTCTCATTACAATATTTCTTTCTGTTCCTTCAAGGAACGGAAGCTGCTGCAATAGAACTGCTATCTGTCCTCTATTCAGGGACGTGAATTGCGTTGAATGTGAAGTTGATTATGTAAAGTTACTAACTGTAATACATGAAGTTAATAAAAGACTTACTAAAATATGTGCTTTATACATTTTATATGGACAAGCCTCATAGGCACACCACAGCCATTCATTTGTTCATGGAGCTCATTGACACTTGGCTCCACAGCTGTCTAGTAATCTGAACCACTCCCTAACTCCCAACCTGCTCCACTGTTCTTTCTGTTGGCTCCTGTGTGCTTTTCTTTCTGGCTCTTGCTTGAACACCCGCCTCTGCTCTACCTTAACCCACTTTGCCCAAGGCCTCATTCAGAGAATGATCTAATATATCCCCTTTAAGGTCAAGAGAAAATATTTCAGAATGCTCCAGACACAGGAAGGACTGAGATAATTATTTGGATCAAACATCAAAGGGTTCCATTTCCTTGCTATAGGAGAACATAAATGAAAACAGTTAGCCTCACTTCTTTCTGATAAACTATCTGCCACAAGGCAATTTGTGCAACCGTTTGTTTAATGAGGTGCATCAGCCTGTAGACAGGTAGCAAACACTGCCACCCACATAAATGGTTTACTTTTTCATTTAATCTGAATGCCACGTCTTAGAAATGGGAGTCAATAAGGGCAGATTCTGCATGTTTTGGGGTCCCTTCACGTGGACTCAGAATGAGTGCCTAAGTTCAGCACTTTCTAAGATTTCTTTCTAGATCTTTTGTGCTCTTAAATAAGAGCTACACAGAAAAAGGAAAATCAAACATGGCCAGCTTCTCCTAGCCTGGAAATAATGCAACAATGGACTTTAAACCAAAAAGTTTTGGCATGCTAGTAAAGGGCAGTATCTTTGGCCAAGTGTCCTTAGTAAGGTGTTTTCACCCTTTAGAAATGAAGAGGAAAACCCAACAGAATAAAATGCTGTTGTTTTAATCCCATATTCCATGTAGACAAAGTTGTGCAGCAATCAATAGAGCTGGTGAGTCACAGAAATCCCAAGAGATTATTCTTGAAGGCAATCTCTATGTGGTACATGCCTACACTCTTTTTCCAGCTGTGAGCTGGAAATGCAAACTTGGCAGGAGATGTGAAAAAGGCATGACACTGAAGGGAAGCTCAGCTCTCCCTTGGAAAGCCCATGCATTTTCTTGCTCATGGTGCTTGCTAGTCAATGAAAAATGAGACCTTTCATCTCTACATTATTGCTGGTGTCATGCGTGATGCTTTGCTCCCATATTAGCCTGGGAGCAGTTTGACACAACTGAAAGCATCCTTAGAGTCCTATGGACTGATCAAAAAACTATGAGGACAGCTAAAGACAGAGTCACCTTCTCCCCCGAAATAAGCACAATTATGCTGTGGTTCAAGATCTGAAACTAAGTTTTTATAATAGAACTAGTCTTTTGTGCCAGAATCTAACAGTGAGATGTTTCCATGAAAGGAACAGCAATACTCCTGTTGTTATTGATACACTAGCATTGCAGCTTCATTTTCTTTGGCTTCAAGTCCATTGTTGGTAAGTTAGTTTGCTTTACTTGTGTTATCTAGCGCTATGTGATGCTTCAGCAGCAGTGATCAAGGAAGTCAGGCCATGATTTTAAATATCTTAGGGCCCAATTTTGCATGCACAGAGTTTGTTCATATGTATAACCTCATTGATCTCAATGCAGGTTTAGACTTTTAAACTATGGTCAGCACATAGACTACACTTGAATTATAATTAGTAGTAATTTTGTCCAAAGCATCAGTTACAGTTATTGTTAATTCATGTTATTAAGGTTAATGTTAATTATTTACATTTGTTCGAACAGTGCAAGACAAACTTTTATTAGAAATGTTAATAAACTCAATACAAATAAAATAAAGTTCAAACTCTTTCTGAGATCCTTTATGTCTAATTATAAATAAAACTTTCTGTGTTGAATAACGAACTCGCTCTCTTTCTTTTCTTGGTATTTTGGGTGTGTTTTGTTTTCCTAGGGTTTGATTTTATGCATTGTTGAATAAGCAAGCTTATGGCTAACCTTGTTATGTCATTGTGCTGTAGCATATCACAGCTGCTTAGAAGTGCATATCACCTTTCACATAGTATTTTATAAATATCAGTGACATGCAACATTTATGTTCTAAATTACTGTCCTGGTTTTGTCTGGGATAGGGTTAATTTTCTCCCTAGTAGCTGGTGCAGTGCTGTGTTTTGTCTTCTGTCTGAGAACAATGCTGATAACACACTGATGTTTTAGTGTTTCTTGGTAGTACTTACCCTGACCAAGGACTTTTCTGTCTCATGCTCTGCCAGTAAGGACAGGTATAAGAAGCCAAGAGGAAACAGAGACAGGACACCTGACCCAAACTAGCTAAAGGGATATTCCATACCACAGCACGTCATGCCCTGTATATAAACTGTGGGGAGCTGGCCAGGAGGGACTGATCACTGCTCAGGGGCTGGCTGGGCATCAGAGAGCAGGTTGTGAGCAATTGTACTGCATGCTGCTTGTCTTTCTTGCACTTCATTACTTTCCCTCTTTTTATCTCCCTTTTTCATAATTATTATTATAATATTTTACTTTATTTTAATTATTAAACTGTTCTTATCTCAACCCACAGGTTTTACCTTTTTGCAGTTCTACTCCTCGTTCCACCAGGGAGGGAGGGTGTGAGCCAGCTGCTGCATGGCACTTAATTGCTGGCTGGGGTTAAACCATGACAATTACAACAAGGAGGAGAGCATGTGGGCTGAGTTGAGCACCGCATGTCTAAACTGAAGCAATTCTAAAACAACCCAAGGAAACCAAGCTCAGAGACAGACCTGCTTTCAACTCACTTGAGCTGGAGATGTTGGTAGCATGGCATTAGTACATCCAGCAGCACATTACAACATCCTTTACTTGCTTTGCTGGCTTAGCAGGTCGGGCAGGAAGCCAGCCTGGCTATGCTCACACCTCATGTTCCCCACCCTCCCCAGCTCCTAGTGGGTGAAAATTACCAGTGAAAATCAGATCTGACCCAAGATCTGATAGCCCACATACACCCCAGAGCAGGTGTGCCAGCTCTTGATCTCTAACTAATTATGCTTTCAAATTCATTCTTAACACCTGTTCTTCTCACCTACCCTACCAGTGTCTGCTAAAGTAATGTAAACACGCTACTACACCCTGAGAAAGAAAGAAAATGGATGTTTTCTCTATTTTTCCAACTGTGAGACTAGGCAAGACATTGTTTTGTTCATGGGTGCACACATCAGCAGTATTTTAAAAATGAATACATTAATAACTCATAACTATAAAATTATAATAATTATTAATTATAACTTGTATAAATTTTATATAAAAATGATTAAATTAAATAAGAAATTAATAAAATATGTTTACAGTTTTTCCTTTGGTTTTTGGTTTTATTTTTTTAAGTTGTCATATAAACCCCAAAATCAGAAAGGCAAATGGCTCACACTCACCAAATGCAAACTGTATTTACAAATAGATGCTATTCATTTTCTATTCCCTGGTTTCTCTTTGAATACCGGATATCTCTGACCCTTTCCCAGCCTTATCCAAAAGAGCCAGGGACTTAAAGCCCACCCCCCCAGCCAGAACGGAACTGGGACTTTTCTCCCTTCTGCTGGGTAATGAAAGAAACCAAATGCTTTGCAGCAGGCGCCACCCAAAGGACATAGAGGTTTTCACAGGTTCTCCAACTTCATTTCAGAGGAGGCAGTCAAAAGGAATGTTGGCTGCAGCTCATCGTTGCTTCCTCTGCTAGTTGACATCACCACAACTAAGAAAGTAAGCTATTCAGGTTATTCCTCCAAATAAAGCTAAAGTGCTAAAGGAAGATCATTGCTAACCCACAAAGATGAAGGGAATCTTGGGTCTACTTTGGATACTGGTTGAGGTACAGAGGATGCTTTTTTGCTGGTTTTAGTTCTTACTGGGTTAAACCCAGAAGTAGGCAAAGCAAAAACCAAATAAATATACAAGGGAAGGAAAGGCAAAATAAAGGGGGGAAAAAGAAAGGGAATGCTCTTCAAAGCTGCCAACCCAGATGAGAACTTACAGAGGTACTTCCAGATGACCATTCTCTTCAAGGCACCCTTTCCAGTGAAGCAATGCCTGCAAATACCATTTTCAAAGTAACTGCAGCTTCGTTTTGATCTTGCCATTGCTTTCCGTCCCTCATTGTGCTAATAGAGTTGGCTGACACATGCTTCAATCTGGATCAGATTTTGGCTGCTGAGTCTTGGGTGTACATTACTGGGAAACGTTAACTGTCTATCTGAACAGCTCTTATCTACTACTCTCTACTTGTTCCCTAATATATGGCTTTAAAATACGAATTATGAACCGGAGAATGAAATGTAGAGAAAGGAAGGAAGGGCAACTCACATGGTGACTTTCAGCAAAACCCAAATGAACATCCATAACAGCAATATTTGTGTGCCTCTGTGCAAGACAATAAGGATAAGAGCACTCTGGAAGATGAGGACAGGAAGAAGAGCTGCAGACGCTGATAGGGGTGTGCGGGCAGATGGCTATAAAGTGAAAGGCAGGCTGCAGTGGTCCACAAGAAGGAGTACATGGCTGAACACAGCATTCCCTGGGCATTGCGCAGTTTGGGGTATGAGGAGCAATGTATCACTAGGGTGTTTGTTGCCCACCAGCCCCTAGACTGTTTACTGCTGATACTCTACCAGTGTGGGTGTGCCACACACATGTGCAAGCAAAGCAGGGACAGCTGGAATGCTGTGAACAGTCTTAATTGCCTAACTGTATAAATGCGATCTATCTCAGGACACTTAGGTTTTTTATTAGCAGCTAATTTAGGAAGACCTTGATCTCCCATAAAGTCCATATTATACCACTTGTCCCTCATGGATATCTCAAATATCCCAGAGTGTGTCATATGAGAAGTCCTGCTATATCATTTTATAATCTCTTTCCATAGCTACATTTTTCAGGACTGGGCTCTTTAACAAAGCTCCTGGGTTGAAAACAAGGCAAAAAGAGAGGTCATGAGTACAGGAGGCCATAAAGTTGTGCAGGAGGCTAATTGCCAGGACTTTCTGGCCAGCTTTGGTAAGCTCCCTCAAAGCAGCTAGCCTTTACATATCCCCATCTCAGGTACTCAATCCTCCTTTGCTGAGCAGCCAAGTTACCTTATTCATAGAAAAGGGATGAGGTACTTAAAACTTAAATCCTTTGCTATTCTTGCTTTGCATTTGAGCCTTTTTATAGAGCCTCCCTACATCTTTTTGTAGGGAGAAGAGAGAAATAAATGAAAAGAATACCCGGCAAAATAGTTCAGGAACATATTTCTATTTACTTCTCGTGCTAAGCTCTTATAAGTTTTTTTACAGCCACTTCTCGGATGTTCCAAAATAGTGTTTAGCAATGAATACTTTCTTGCAGCCTGAAACCCTGAATTGCATGTTTAAATGTAAAAATGCATATTTTACACTTACGACAATAGCTATTCTTTTGGTACACATGCACCGATGCAGCAAAACTTGGGAATACAGCAGTTCCAGAAGTGGCAAAGGAT
The DNA here is from genome assembly GCA_009867235.2 of Psittacus erithacus. NCBI lineage: Eukaryota > Metazoa > Chordata > Aves > Psittaciformes > Psittacidae > Psittacus > Psittacus erithacus. The sequence continues at coordinate 9,700 of WYDI02001331.1, forward strand.
CAATGCTTTAAAACACATTGAGTCACCATTCACAGTGTAGGAGTAATGTGCAAACCATGGAGCAATCCAAGATGTAAACAGCGAATAATTTTGAATGAGAAATGAGTTACATATTTGCATTTTATTTGCAAGCAAATACTGAAATAAAGGAGGAAACACTGTGCAAGGCTTAACTGCAGCTTGTCCTTTCTGTATTTACAGGGAAGGAGCGCACAGGGGTCTTCCCTTGGTTGTCCTCCATCCAGAAAAGGAAAATGGAAGGGCTAAAAGTTTCAAATCTTTCTATTCTCTCAAAACTTTGATTTCTGCTTCTTTAGAAAATAAAAAAGGAAGCTAGAGATTTCTCTTGAGACTTTCCTGCTGTATATATTACTTAATAACCTTACAGCCAAACATTTCTGATAACCCTCCTTATATACACGTTTAGCGCCGCGCGTCTTCACTTCCAGGCCTCGCTGTGCAGTTTCGGCGATGCGCACTAGATGGCAATGCAATATCTAGGCTAGCTGTCCCAAATTCTCCAACCGTCCTGCCAGGAGCGGCTCGCCCTGCGCCGCGGTTCGGATGGATGCGCTTGAGCGCGGTGAGACTTTAGCTGGGGCCCTTTTTTTCGCATTAATCCAGAGCGTAATATAAGCGTTGGGTCACCATCTCACACAGCTTGGTGGTGCTGCAACAGTTACCTAATTTATACACATATGTGAGTGGGATGGATGACACGTACATGTATGTGTACGTACGTTTTTATGTGAGTATGGCTTCCACAACAAAATAGCTGCTACAGAGGATGTCTCTTTTTCTAAAAAAAGCTGCATTTCAGCTTATAAAGAAATGGTGAAATATTTGAACTTGAAGAAAGCCCATACTCTCAGGCCTGTGAACTTCAGAAAGATGCTGAGCTTGCCATTTGCCAGATGCTGCAGTGCCTTCTCAGAGAGCCAGGCATGCCTTCTCTGATGAAGAACATGAGACAGTATGCAAGACCTTCATACTCATCAAACCCATTTGCTGCCCCTTAGCATATCATCAGAAAAACAGCTCCCACTTTTCAAGAATCATCCTCTTTAATATTCCCGTTGTCCATCCAGAAACCCCACCTTCTCTGATTCTTTCTGCTTCCTGCGGTATAAGGACATATAACTGACCTCCTGCTTGAGCATTTGAGCTCAGTTTTACTTAGAGTGCTGACATGTTCAGAAATGGCTCTGTATCTATTTGTGTAATTTTGTATTTAAAATATTTGCTTACATATGGTTACACCATCCATCCCAGATTTTCTGTTTTAAAGCAAGGCTCTAGCAATTAGATATACTGACTTCATTACAGGATGAGCTTTGGTTGTAGAGAAAGGAGGTTATGTTTCTATTTTTCGTGTCCAGGTACAACACACACATAGCAATGAAACTGACTAGATAGACAGTTATAGGCTGAGATAACATATTTGCACCAATAATAACAAAACCCAGTTACTAGGGTGCCCATGATAGTAGCCCCGAATGACATGAACTAAATAAATCATGTAAAATGCAAATTTGACTTTAGAGCCTACCTTCAAAAATGTGTCTACAAGGTGTTCTGAGTGCGCAGGATATAAACCATTTCTGATCCCCATTGATAAACTAATGGTGCAAACCCTGCTGAGAACCAGCACCTCAGCAAGCTGGTCAGGTCTAGCTGAAATTATGGGCAGGTAACTATTCACCTGTGTCAATTATTTCTGGAAATAAAGTATGTATTCTTCTGTGTGTATTTATTGGCTTTAAGTATAACATACGTATGCTTCCTGGAGTTAGGAAGATTGACTAGCAGTCTCTTATTTAGAAAATCAAACTTAGTAAAAGACCCCATGTTATATGTTTTTCTTTATGTGATCAGGTTTTTAAAGCTAAAAACATTAAAAATATAAAAGGTCTTTGAAACAGTTATTGAAATGATTTCTCAAAAGTAGGTTTCTGTCAAAAGAATACATTTTTTCTTTTTTCGGTATTGTTATACTTCAGGGAAGGGATAAGAAATTTTTGAATTCCGCCTGAAATTCAATCACATTAAAATTGAAGATACCATTAATAATACTTTGTTGGGTTTGACCACCTTGATTCCCAGCACTGATTATTTGTGGATGTGTGGGATGGATGATATGTACATATGTGTGTATGTTTTTATATATAATTTTATATATAATTGCTTACCAAAAAAGAAATGCTGAAGTCTGTGCCTGAGAAGCTGTGGGTTATGATCTCTCATCCCAGTGAGATGACATCCTAATACCTAGGTGAAAGCACTTCCTGTAACACTCAAGAAACCCTTCACAATGATGGATGATCAGTTTATTCTTCAAAACCAAACATTATATGGTCAGAGAGTCAAAACTGTACTCTAAGTTCTTCTCAGAGAAAGAAGGACTAAGATGTTACATCAAAAGTTAGCTCTGTTGCTGAGCAGATAAAGTGCCAAATAGCTGGCCTTCTTCAGGTTTCCTTCTCTGTATTTGCAATATGCATGTAAGGATGTCCTGAAGATACAGTTTCAGCTGACCGGCCTACATCCATTATGAGGAGATATTGCAAGTAAGTGTGTCCAATTGTCACTCTATGTTATGGAAGATTCTTGTAGCAATTTTAGGATGAGGATTTCATTGTAAATTTTACCGTAATTTAGTATAAAATTTGTCAAATAGCCCTTTCATACATATAATTACCTAATTGGTGTTTTCATATATCTTAAACAAGAAATCTTCTACATTTGACTACTGAGTGAAATTGCTTTTTGGCGCACCTGCCTTTTGCTGAAGAAAAATGAGTTTTCAATAACTCCACCCATACAAACTGAGCTTGGCACAGAGGTGATCCTTTGGGGAGCTGATATCATAGCGAAGGCTTTTGTGTTGTTGTGTTTTAAATGATTTAGAGACTTGTATCCATTATCCAAATTAGCTCTGCAAATGAGCTTTGCAGCACATCTTGCTGGATTGAAGCTCGGCGCACGGTAGCTTGGCATCCCTTGTGAAGATGAAGTGTTCATGCTGAGTGCCTGAAGGGCAGGGAGAGCATTTCCAGGTCCGAGTAGGTGGCAAAGGCGTGTTAAAATGACTAATATGCAATGTGTATTAAACTTTCTCCATTACCAGCTTTGCCAAAGAAGATTTCATAGCCAGCTGCCATTGCATGAATTCTTCAACAGCTGCTGACTCACCAGGGAGCACACACAGCTGCTGACATATAAAATACTCTTTTCCCTAGTCCTGTCCCTATCGGTCTGCTTCCTCCCATCCCAGCAGTGGCTGTTGGTGGCTCCTCCAGGCAGGCAATGACAACTAACAAACACGGAAAAAGCCATATTGTGAAGCAGTCAGTTACTGTAAGCATGACATGGTTATAACATAAGCACATAAATAAGAACAAAAAGTAAAATTGTACCACTTGGTAAGGCTGGGACTCTCCATTACATGATCTGCAAACACGCCCAAGATGTTGTTGTATACTGCATCACACCCTCCTCACCCAGTTCTTCCTTGATAACCACCTATTGCTTTGATAATGACTGTTTTCCAACACCGTTCACAAATGTACCTGAAACCCCCAATTATTCAGAGTACTAAAGTCAGATAACCAGCAATGAGGCAACAGAAACTCATTGGAGAAGATTATACATACATGGTCCTTCAAATGGGGGCAACCCCACTCTCTTGACCATCTTTAGCATCACAGCTCAACAAAATGAAAGCGAAGGCAATAGGGAAAAAGATGTGCAAATATGTCTTGGATCTATTCAGTTTGAAAATGTCTCTAAATACCATCCAGCTCCTTTGCTTGAAGAACTCCATGCTGCAACGCAAAAAATGTGTGTCCTGAGCTTTCCCACATGGTATGTTAGTGATCTACTCTGTGTATGCGAACAGTTGGGTCAGAGCATGGGGCAACATGTTGTTGCAGAGCCTGAGGCCGGGGAGCATCCATGGCTGGCAGCCTCATGGGGCCTGGCTTTCTGCTAGGAAAAGGCACAGGCATTTTCAGATGCCACCAATTTCTGAGCTTTACAGGATTAGGAAAAGGATTTGAAAAGAGCCACAGATTTCTTGCAAGGATTGAGGCATTCTGTAACTGTGATATCAAAGGATAAAAGTCCTTTACTCATTTTCCAGACCATGGTTCCAGATCTTGGTGGTCACAGGTGGACCTGCACTTCCCTTAGGCAGCAGTCCTGTCTTACAGAGCTTAAATCTTCACACATAGGGCATTCAAAACTGAAGAACTGCTTACAGCTATGACTCCTATTAGTTTTAGTGGGGATTAAATAATGGTCAGCTACCTCTGGAGCTTGTGCCCAAGGGTCAGGTTGCTTTGGTTGTAAAGAGCCCTGAAAATGACTGCAGGCTGATCGATCATGGAGCCTACTGATATTCACCTACCCAAAAGAGCAGCTGATAAGTATAACCCAAAGCTAGACTATAATGCATGCCATTTAAATAGTACAGGTTTGGTTTGCAAACTATGCGCGAGCTATTGCAAATGGTGGCCTGGTGTGCCTTCAAATAGGTGGAAATTTTTCCATTAGTGCAGTCAATGTTGGTTCAAGACACTGCCTTAATGAAAGGTTTCTTGCAAATAAAAACTCACTTATACAATTCCTATGTTTAGAGATTGAGTGTTGCAAAAGAGAAGGTGTGAAAGCAGCAAGCATTGAGTGAAGTTCGAAATAACACCTCCCAGTAAAAAGTTTTGCTCTTTCTTGTATGCATTTTTCTACTGAAAATCAATGGTTTGTAGTCAAAAGTTAATAAATGTACCAGCTTTCAGCATCTGGAGAAATAACAGTGCAAAATAAATCGTATGCTATACATATTGTTTAGCTCTGGTGTGGTCACTTGATTCCTGAGGAATGAACACGTTCTCTGTGTGTAGGACAAATTCTTCACCCTAAGAATGCAGTCTAGCAAACACCAGCTGTTCAGGGTTTTAGCCAACAGAACAGGAGGAAAAAAACAAAAAGAAAAAGAAAGCTAGAAAGCAGTATTTACAGCTGCATTAGCACTTAATGCCACAAATTTCTCTCAGACTCAGAACAAAACTGACCTTCAAGAGTAGCAAACTTGGAATATAAATGCAAAACATGGCCTGATTATGAAACCTCTGATATAAAGCAGGTTTTATTCTTGTGGTGCTTGTCAAGCCCTCAACTTGGAACTGCAAAGCTTTCTGGTTGCCACGCTTTTCCAGGCAGACAATAAATCTGCCTGCTTTGTGCAGTTTGGTATGACAGCATGGCTTGTGCGATTCTTTTAAGCAATGAAAATATGCCTGAGACCACAAGATTGTGTCAAAGATGAAGGAGATCCCTCTTGCATTGTTTTTTTTTCACAGAGGTGCTAAGGGTATCACAATGCTCCTGATTCATGCACATATGGTAACTTATTGATTGGCTCTGCAGATCCAGTTACAGCAAATGACATTATATGCCCTCCTCCCTAATTACTTAATGAAATCTCTTTGGGTTGCAGCAATTTCCATATCAAAGTGGGTGGTTCATGCATAAATATAATGACTGGAGCTGAAGCAATCCTTTTAAAAGCAAAGGCATAAGGCCAAAGGCCACTTCCTGCAATTAAATGAGATAATTTAAAATCAAGTTGGATCAGGTGGGTTGCTGGGATCACAGAGGTGTGCTGGGCAGTTTGAATTGCTCTCTCAGAAGGAACTTTAAGGTTGTACCTCCAGTCTGCTTGTGGTGGTTGGAAGCTGGAAAGGATGGGGGAGGTAGTTCCTGGGAGCAGCTTCCCAGCAGCACAGGGAGTTCAATGAACATCCAGGTATATCCACCAGTATCACTCAGTCTCACTGCAGCCTTTCAGCTATCCTGCCCTGTGACTCCTTTTGCCTCTTTTCTTCCTTGCTGATCACTAATGTATCTGAAGAGGGCCAAGAGCAAAAGATCACTGCTCTGACCTGGAGCCTCTAAGTGCTGTTGCAGTGCAATGTGCAGGAGTTATGCACTCTTCAGAGTATGCTGCCTTTCACACAAAACTGAGGGAAGAGGGCAATGAGCCCAGGGCACTCGCTGTGCACATGTCCCAGCGCATGCCCCTGAGTGAGCTGGTACATATGAAGACTTTAGGTTAGTCCATGATGCTGGTGTTACTGCTCTTCTTCCATTCTAGTGCTTCACTCTTCAGTCATCCCAGGAGGCAGATATGCTGAGGCATATCTCAGCTAGTATTACGTGCATTATATTACCAGAGGTTATATATGGCTATAATATCAGCACATTACACCCTCTTTATAGTTAATGAGCAAAAAGAGGTACTTGTGAGTCATGATTCCTCTAACCTTAAGGCTTGAGATGAGATATACCACAAATAACAAAGGCTTATTTCTAACTCTTTGACTGAGAAATTGAAAGAAGTAGCTCATATGCATGCTTCCTTTTATGATATTTGCTGTGTTTAGGGCTGCCCAGCACTAAAGGGGAGGTTTTGTTTTTTATTTCGGTATGTGTGCCAAGGGATCTAGCTTCAGGAGAACTGCCTCTTCAATATGTTGCATCTGATTCTGGATGCTTAAATCATAACTCCCACTGACCTAAGTCACACTTCTTGAAGCTAAGCTTCATTTGCCCACATGTGTACATACCTATTACATAAGCTTTTGGGATTTTTGAGGATTTCCATATAAGATATTATTCCAATTACAAAACATGAGATTATAGTTGTTCTCAGACTATGTGCAGCCTCAGTTAAGCAAATCAAGAGAAGGACTTCTCCTCTCCTCTCTTTTCAGTCACAAATTCGTTTCCTCTTCCCTTTTCAGTTAGGTCATGGGCCTAACTCAAATGCCAATCTCTCCCCAACCAGAAGAGATTTTAAACTGCTTCTCTCCACCAACTTGGGGCTAGCTCCCTCATTGCATCTTCGCAGAGGGATCTAAGTCTCTCTTGCTAAGGATGGTTGGCTTTCCATGGAAAACAGAAGAAAGGTGAAAGAAATCTTACAACCCTCAATAGCACAGTACTCAGGACTGTCACTTGGCAGAGAAATCAGCACACTGCTCTCTTTGAGCACTGAAACTTCCCTTTTGTACAGATTGCCCTGAAAATCCAACCCAGTGCCTACTACACGGAGCAGCCCAACATTGAATCCTGAGTCTTGCTCAACATCTGTCTTGCTCAAGAGGGAGGACTGACAACAGCAAAGCCTACATGAATGAATCAACAAGTTCTACATTCACAACACAGGTCCTTCTGCAATAATTTGAAACTTACTCCTCCAGAAAGTGCATTAATATTTGTTCGAAAGCCCTTTGATCTCACAGAGGTACTGTTTTCCTCAGTAAATATGGCAATAAACAGCTGCACCAGTATTTACCTTAACAGAAAAATGTTTTCTCTTTCAGTTCTTTTCTGCATTTTCTCCAGAAAAAAAAACAACAAACAACTCTTTGTTTCTCCGGTTTTCAGATTGGAGGGAAAAGGGAATGTCCTGCTATTTTGCAAACATGCAACCACATGCACTGCAGTGGCTGAGCTGGGACCAGCTTTCTGTGTGACTGGAAGTCGCTGCGCAGTGATGGGCATGCTGCTTCTGCAGGCTTTACAGCAGTCAGCTGGCCCGTATCAGGAAAGGTCCAAATCATCTTCCCAAGGCTAGTTATAAAATGCCAGCAACTGTTTGCTTACAAGCAGAATATTAGGACTGTGCTGGTACACATTGCGTTTATTTGCTATAATTCATTTTCAGCAGTTCAAACCCATTTTTTTCTTATCTTTGTCGAAAGGCCAGTATGCAATTTGGGGTCAGTGGTGATAAGAGAAGTTGCATGTACTGGAGGTTAAATATCCCCTGAGACTTACATTTTCATTTCAGTTGTTGCTGTGCATGTGTAGCTGTCCACAGAACGGAGTGTGAAATCTGGGATGACACATTAATTTTGAATTGTAACCAATTTTCTGACCAGCTAAATGAAAATATAAATTCAGGCTGTGCTCAAACATCTCTGCAGCTCTCCCATATTAATTACATCACATGTTTCTTCAGTTGGGAGACCCGAGTGAGTTACAAACGCACAAACAATAACACAGAACCACCCTGCAAAGATAGCAAGGGAGAACAAGGTCAAGATCTGCGGTGGCAAGGAAAATTAAACTGCAAAACTGGTACAACTTCTGATAGTGAGGAAGGCAAAATAATCTTCAGAGATAGAAAGCACCAATACATTGCCAAGCAGTTGTACACTATAGTAATGGAAGAGATTTAATTATTATTATTATTTTAATTTCTGTCCTTAAAATCAACTCAGTATTTAGTTAATGGGGCACTGTGAATAATTTCTGGTCCAGGGCTGGACTGTAGAACTGGCTCACTTTACAATTTTTAAGCGTGGAGGCATGCTGTAACAAGTTTTAAGTACTCTCTGACCAGCAGTAAGGAGAATATGAGCCATACGCTCGTCAACGTAATGCAGGAGCGTGTGCTAGCACCACCTAGACGACTTCAAAGGCAATTTCAAGTCAGCAAACAGGCCCTGGCTCTCACAGTTCATCAAACTGGCAGTTAATGGTGTTGGTGCAGTTGTTGAGTAATCAGCACGGTTACAGGACAGCTGGCATTGCAGTCATGTGTGTCTCCCAGCTCGGTTCAGGGCTGCATCCACTCGTGAAGAAAAACCTTGTTCTTCTCACTAGAGAGAACCCCTAGTGGAGAAACTATTTAGCTATCTTATTACTCAGTGTGGAGGAAAAAAAAGGGTTATTTGGGGATCTGAGTGGTTTGGGGTATGGAGAGAAATAAAAATGTCACAGTTCTCACAGAGATTTAGCAAATAAAATCAACAGTGGGGTGCATTTTAATTTCTCTTTTACTACATAATATCAGAATCTGTAGGTGATTATTTAATTCTGATTTTGTTTTGATTTTTTTGTTAACACTACAAAGCCCATTTTTTTCTAGTTTTTTATTTTTTAAAATATATCAATTGAATAATTTCTCATTACTGGGTGTTTGCAATATCCTGAGTTTTTATATGGTTACTATGGCCATAGTAACTTAAAATAAATAACATCATAGAAAATAAATGCTCTTCTCAGTGACTTGGAACGAATTTATGAAGAGAGGATATACAGCACTCACGATCAGGTGGTGAGAAAGATTTCAAATTCAGAAGACCCTGGACAGAGGGAAAAGGAGGCTGAGCATGATTCCTTGAAAGACAATTCCCACAGGCCTTATTCAGCCCTCACTCATCCAAGCTGAGTAACTAACACCACTAGGAGTTTTCACTAGGAACCTGGCTTAAGGAACTGAGAAAGGGAGTACATTGGACTGGGCTGCACTTTAATATGTCTTCAAGAAAGTACTTGCTGGATCTTTCCAAGGATCTGAGGATGGGAATTGCTAGATGATGCATGTGTTAGCCAAGTTGCTTATGACATTGCACAAGGGTCAGGGTACTTTAGCATGAGCAGCTTTGACTTGAATTCTACTTCTTTGGTGAATTACACTTTTCCTGCTCTTTTTCAGTAGCTAAATTTCAAGTTCAAGGTGCAATGTACCTTAAGGAGCATCTTGTTCAGTGAACTACAGGTGTGCAGCATGCAGAAAACATTACAAAAAATATTCTCCCATCTTACAGCTGAAAGAGGTCACTACAAAGCATTATTTGCAAATCAGAGCTTTCCTGGTTATTGCATCAACCTTACCAGTGCAGTGTCCTTCTTTGCGATACTAAAGTCTTGAAGGTGCCATTGTGCAACTTAGTGCTTTGTTTGACAGGACTTAAAATAATGGCCTAGACCCAATGGTTGCTTTGCAAAATTCTGGTGATGACAAGCAGCTGTGAACTGACTTAATTAACCAGTTAAATAGTGTTTATGGCTGTTTCAGCTTTCTGAGACAGCAGAGTAGCGGGCATGAAGCAAAAGAGAGGCCCAGAGTTGCCAATCTGAGGCAAAGGAAGGGGGACTTACTGCATCATCTCCTCTTCCCACACTGACAAGGCCAAACCTGGTGTAAATGGGGCCAGGGTGGGGATGCAGCATCTGGTATGGCATGACACTGTCTGCCACACAGCTCTGTCTTCACAGCCAGTGACAGCTCAGTCAACAGCAGTTACTTCAGAGGTTTCCCTCAGAGTGAGATTTATTCTTGGCACCTAAACTCGAGCGCTCTCAATGCAGCAAGGCTTGTACCATTTCCAGGATTTCTGCTGGCTGACTTTACAGTTGGCTGGAGGATGCAGGGGAAGTTTCTGTTCAGCTTATGTGGTTTTTGCCATCGTGTCTCTAGCTCTTTTCAAAATAACAGTTTGCCTTCTTGACAGGAACGAATAAGCTGGCAAGGCAATTCTTTCTTTGTTAATGCCTAGCTGGTCTCCAGCAACACTTGAAAATGAACCATCTCTAACTCCATTTAGGGCTCTTTGGCCGATGTGTACCACACCACAACAGCCCCGTGTGCTGGGAGGTGACAAGCATGCTCCAGAGGGCCAGGTGGCTACCAATTGGCAGCAAATATTATTCCCTACTTCTGGAGCCTTGGATAATCCACCAGGCATGTTATTCTCTGCTTTAACCATTTCCTCATAGCTGCAGACATCACTAGGTGGACGACACAGCACAGGGCAGATCCATGCACAGGACAACTCCATATACAGGTAAATATCATAAATCTTTCTAGCCCTTAGAAGTCTCGGAAAGGGAAGAAAACTTTTTGTTCCAGATACATGAAGGAGGCATATGGATATTTGTTGCTGTGATAATAGAGGTGATCTTTCTCTTACATGGCAAAGGCATTTGATATTTGCCCTCAAAAGAAAACAGTCTTAAGAACACTTTTTTATACTTATTGTTCTGGATAGCTCAGAATAGTTCTTTAGATTATTGACCTTTCTCAGCTACAGAATAAGTTCTCCAGGTAATTTAACTGAATATATTTGTGACTGGCAATCTGAAAAAATAGATCTGTACGTATAATATATTGATATTTTTCTCTTCATCCTTTACTTTATCTCAAGTTCCTCAAAACAAAATCCTTGAGCTAGGGTAGTTGTATTTTTGGGCATGAAATAAAGAATAATCTGCAATATGAATATACTGGTGAAAAAAACAGAACAAAATATTACCCAAATATCTTTTGAGTGTGAACATGCACATTCAGAGAAGTAGTCTGGTTCTGATGCTTGTTCAAAGAAAACAAACAGCTCAAAGGCTGCAAACACCTTGGAAGTACTTCTTTATATTTTGTTTGTTAACTGACACTATGAGGCAGACAAGCTTGATGAAGCAAAGGATGTGTGGCATCTTTTGAAGATTGTAATAGGCAATATATCTCAGAGTATTGGAATGAACAGGGTTTGTAATTAAATCAGCTAAATTAAAGTAACCCCTCTGGGACTAGTAGCCTGAGTTCAGCAGAGGAAAGGAACAAGGGCAGAGTCCATGCAGAAAAGGCAGAGTAAAATCCTAAAGGAAGAAGAGCTTTTGAAAGCTCTTTTTGAAAGCTCTCAAAAAATGGTTGAATTTTTAACAAAATTAAGGGGGGCACATGAAAACTCTTGAAAGGGCCAAACCAAATCCTTGCTATGAGCAATGAAAGGACATCAATCTTGCTTAGCTTTGACCTACGGCAAGATTGGACTTTTAAGGCTGAAAGAATCATATTTTTCCATCACATGCCAACATGCAAGCCAATGTTCACAGTGTTCGTCTAAGGACCATGCCATGTTGCATCACCCTGTTTTTTTCTGGGCTCCTGTTCTTCTCTGTCCGTCATTTTGAGAAAAGCCTTCAAAAAATTGTACATTTTTTTCCAAATATGGTATCAATTGTTAAAACTCTTTAGGCAGGCATCATAGATTATACTATACATGATACTATTTTTACTAAGGTCTTATTAAACAAAAAGCCTGAAAGGATGCCCTGGACATCATGTCCTAAGATGTCAACTTGAAAGCAAGTATGAAGCCCATAACTCTTAGGTAACTTTGGTAACTTTAAAATGGAGTCAAAGAGAACAGGTACTGGGAAAAGAACTACTGCAAAGAGTCAAGGCACAACAACTACCCGATAGGGTTGTGAGCCAAAGGTTAAGCAAATGTATTTTTTTCACTTTCCCCATGCTACATGTTGCTGTACAAGTTGCTCAGCTAGGAAACAGTCTGCCTATTGATTCTCATTTCCCACAGACAACAAGAATGGCCATTTTTAAATTTGCTTTTTCTAAAATCCTTTGAAAAAAAAAGAAGAGGCTTTTAAAAGTGTTGGATATTTTGAAATCCTTTAGCCTAAAGTATTTGGAATGTGGAGATCAGCAAACATTCAAATTTGTTTATAAGGCTGGCATTCAAATCAGGAGTAATGGAGCTGATACAGTGCTAAGAATACACAAATGCTGTTTGCTTTGTAAAGCTGTATATAGAATCCAATCATAAGTCCTGGGATACAAGGACACTCTATCACTGTAAAGCAATTATTGGTTGACTGCTGAGCCATATGTGTTGAATTTGCATCTTGAAGTGTTCAGAATGCCAAAGCATCTTTAAATCTCAGCCTTTAGCTTAGGTTAGACATGTTAAATGACAGCACATTTTTTACTCCTTACACTGTGCTAGTCCACTGATGATAGAAGGAAATGCTCGTTGAGATAGTGCAAAAGCAGGTAAGTTAGAAAGGTGAGTGATTAGAAGAAAGGGCTTTTGTTGACCAGTTACTTGTCTTTTAAAATGCTCCCAGAGAGGGTAACTGCTGTACACACAGGCTATTGATGTGTTGGGACTGTGAGGTCTGATGCCGCCCATGTTGAAACAGAAAAAGAACATTTATGTTCTTTTATACATACATTGTATGTTAAAGGAAGTTACATGTATGTATAAAATATGTACGTATAAAAATACAAAATAACGTTATATGCTTGTATAAAGTAACACATTAATGTTAAGGGAAGCTAAATGGATCAGCAAATACTGTATAGAAAGAAAAGCTACTTTATATGCAGGCAGTTTTATATATGTATCTATCTGGAACCAGTTGGTGAATATCTGTAAATACTTGGGCTTACTTGGGCTCATATCACATGAAGCCACTTCACCCCAGGCCACCTTGGAGTGCATGAGAAAGGCTTAGTAAGCCAGCTGCAGTGCAAAGGATAAAGAAGTATTGGTCTCCTGAGACAGCCCATTGCTTTAGGCAAAAGCTACAATGCCTCAACCTGTTTTTATGGCCTGTCCTGCCGAATTATATCTGCCAACTTCATTTTGGAGGCAACAATTAATTCTGGAGGTAACAATCATCCTGTAGCACTGGGAGCCACCCCCTTGTTAGCAGCGCCTCCTGTTCAGGCAATACTTTTCACTGATCCTCTCTGGGCTTCTGCGGCTGCGTAGGGGAGGCTGCACTTTAGACTGCCCTGCGCCGTAGGGATCCTGCATGGGTACATGCATTGCAATAGACCGTGTTGGTTTTGCATCCTACTTTTTTGTTTTAAGGACACCTAAGAAAGGTCTTGCCATTGGAAGAGAGGCCTGAGTCTATCTTCTGTAGCAGTAGCTCCTAGATAGAATAAATAAATAAATGAATTATTCCAACAGGCATTTGAAAGACAAGGGAGAAAGCTCAGACCCTTGTAGATTTCACATTTCGTGTCCAGAGAAGTCCCATGTCTTGTTCTGCCACTGCTTGGAACTAAGGAACTAAAGCAGTAAGTGTCAAACCATGCTGAAACATTGTGGGAGGGGGAAAAGAACCGAAGGGGGAGAAGATCAGCTAAAGATAACTGAGCAGGATATAAAGACAGAGGATCAGATCTGGGAAAGGTTTCTGAGAGTATAAAACTCTGTAAATGTCCAGCTTTTTTAAAGCCTAATCCAAACATTTTCCACAGCATGTGGGAGTGCTCACAACCTTGGCTTCTGACCCAAACTGGCCTGAGAGCTGAGCAGGTAACTATCCAGTATCAGCACATCTAGGGTCCAGCCAGCAGGGAAATCCTGGAGTGAGGTAATCTTATCCACTCACACCTCATAAAGCCTTGCAGGAACCTATCTATCTGGGAAATCAAAATCCAGGCTTAACGATCCAGAACCTTGTTGTAAAGGTCAGTATTTGTGACATGGAATTTCTAATTGTTATCCCAAAGAACTGAGGAAGCCATATGCATTCTTGTTGAAACCCATCTGGAAAAACAGACGATAAGAAGAGCAGTAATAACAGTGCTTGGATGATAGATGGAGGAAAAAGGAGCATACTGTAGGTGTCAGGCAGGTTATTTCAATCCAAGTACAGGCCAGGATAGGGGAGGAGGCTGTGGCTCCCTGCGGGCAGCCCCACCAGCCTGCTTCCCCTTCAAAGCTGCTCAGAGTCCCAACTGAAAGACAACGCTGAACAGCACAATACCTGATGCTCCAAGTATTTTCTTGAACTTGTTTAAGAAAGTGGGGGATTGCTTTTTTTAACACACACCTATGGTGTTGCTTCTTTTAACATGGGATTATGTGTGATAATTGAGATTATGGGATTGTTTTTTTTAACACACACCTATAAAGGTGAAACCAACAAATTTTGAAGTTGTTGCAACACACTTTATTTTGTCAGGCAAACAGTATTTTAGATATTCAATTAAATAGCACTATGTTAAACTACATTTTGCTCTTTCTTACACACTATATAATGCATATTCACTGTAATGACAGTTTCATCATGCTAGAAACTTATAGACATACCTACACTTTTAAAAACAAGATTTTCTTAATAAAACACGCATATCTACAATAACAACAACTGCAAAGAACACATTGTTAGGTCAAGATTTCAGCAAACTTTACAAACTACACAAAATAAAAATAGCCAAAAAAAAAAAAAAATCAGTACACAGTGAAGTTCTTAGCAGAGAACATATCTTTACATTTGGTGAAGCTTTTCCTAGAAGTAATTTTTGCTTTTGTATTTCTTAAGGAATAAAATTATATACATTATCTAGTAATCCTCAAAATAGGAAGTATTAAATAGCACAAACAATATTACAGTCTTAAGTTTTGGTGTTACCTACAGTAGAGGGGCTGCTTTAAAGAAATAAAAATTGCAGTTTATCTTTTCTGTACACTGAGAGCCAAACCCTCAGCTGGTATAAACCACAGTAGCTAAACGGACAGTGAGGAAGTCACATTAGTTTATACCAGCTGAGCATCTGGCTTCTAACTACTCTATACACAAAGGAAGGCTGCTAAAGCATGGTAGCTTGGACTGGTTACGCAATGACAGAAGCTTATTATATATATGCTGAAGTTTTCATGCAGCAGGAAAAATGTTAGTTTAAGTATAATCCCTTAAACAGTCATACCATAATAATGGTATATGAAGCAGCTTTAAAAATATTATTTTATAATCATATGAAACTCTGAGTTATGCTGATTGTTTTAAAGGAATCCCTTCTTGCCAATGTTCTATTAGAAAACAGTGTAACTGTAATTTCTGAGGCCTAATTGGGGGTTATTAAAATATCACTGTAGCTAACCACTGAAAGGATAAATTGTACCATTAAATACCTATTAATCACCATATTCTATCTGGAAACCATTACGATCCTTGCAATAGACATTAATATCATACTAACTCTGCAGTGAATCTGCTGGGGATATAAGAAGAGCATGGCAGCAAAGAGAGTATATGCACTGATGTCGTTCCAGGAGGTAGTTCTATTTTATGGCACTCAATTTTTGGTTTGTCACTTACACACTTCAGAAGTCAGTCATCCTCAGAAAAATAAAGAGTAGTTTGCTGCACTGAAAGTCAGCTGGGGTGGGGAAAGAGAAATAAATTAAAACCTTATTTTTCCTTAACCATCTCATTTTCCTTTTTTTTTAGTAACTCCAAAGTCTGCTTTGGCAGCTTTTGGGGCCAGAACCAATCTCACCAAGCTCTCTAGTCAAAGAGAAAGTTTCCTGATGGTTTCCATAAAAAGGACCTTAAATACCAGTGGCTACATGTTGTAGAAATATGTATTTAGGCCTTGACTAAGGAAAGCACTTAAGCAGATGACAGTATATGAGCAGGCTGACATTGCCATCCCCTTTGAAGCAAACAGTAAACACACAATTTAAATTCAAAGAGCTCCCACCAGCATCAAAGAGACAGTGTTTAAGTGGTTTGATCAATCAGGGCCCATTTCCCAGCTGTTCTGCATCATGTGGTGATAAAGTGATACTTATAATGATAAAGTTACTGATAAAGTAACTGATATCAGGTAAATACCAGAGTTATTTCCATTGCACTAGATCTTAATTCCTACTGGCATAAACCCAGAGGGGTTCTACATGCTGTAGAGTTACTCCCAGAGTATTTTAATAGAAGCAGAATCAAAATAATGCCCACAGAGTTTCAACAAAGACCCATTAAAATGTTTAAAACCATGTTTTAAAGTACAGTATCCATCTGCTACTGGCTGGAACTAACACCTTTTTAAAAATATTTTTTCTTATCTTCTCTGGATCCAGAAATTATTTTCACTCATTTTTTTAACAGAAATATAACTTTTTCTTTTTTTTTTTTTTTTTTTTTGAGCTTAACATAAGTTTATATTTTTGCATACTATCATAAAAGATCATGGAATAAACCATAATTTTTCTAAGGTACTCATATATTTTAAATCCCTGTTATCTATCTCCTTTACACAGACTCAGTGGCTTCTGGAACACTCTTACATAGTGAATGAGGAGGATTTGTCCCAACTTTCTGTCATTAGTGTTGCTCAAAACAAGGAAGTGATAGCTTTTCCCAGCATGGCTTGACACACATTTACTCAACTTTCCATTAAACATACTGATTAGACCTGACAGCTGCTTCTTAAACAAAAATATTTCTGCATAAATTTTGACCCAAATCCATTCTTTATTTTTATTTTTGCCTCATTATTTTTATTTTTTCTTTTCCTGATCTCATTTTCATCAGAAAACTAAAAATAACAGGAAATTGTGAATATAACATTGGAAAGAAAAAGGGTACAAACACTGTAAAATGGAAATTATTTAATTTAAAAATTTTAGTTAAAATATTTGCAACTTTGAGAAAACAGTTGAAAAAATAACATTTTAAAATTTTCAAAGATGCTCATGACTTGTTTCCACACTGCAGGCCAACTCCAATTTAATCAGGAACAGATTAATCTGCATTATTCATTTTGAAGTAAAACACCATACAGTATACCCACATTCTCCCATTCAAAAAAAATGGAGTGTAATTCTTTGAAAATAGCTGAAATACCTAAGTCACTTAGGTGTTCTTCAAGACTGCATGCAAAAGGAACATTCTCGTGTTAGCTTAGTGCCTTTTATAAAGCTATGTAGTGTTACAGGACACCCTATTTTAATAAAAATCAATATGAGCAGAGATATTTTAAGTTACATTCCAGAACTCATTATTAATTTATTACAACTCATACTATGCACAATAATCAGTGTTTCCTCTGATAAAGTATATATTTTTTTATTTTTCTCCTACTCATTCCTTCATTTGACCTCTGAATGAATGAAACATTTCTACTCTTACTTTCCTTGTTTCCTATCAGTATGCATTCATATGATCTGAACAATGAGTGAAAGCTGTAAACCCAATATTGAATAGTAAACAAGAAGAAACTCATGCTCTCAAATGCAGTGCAAGGAAATCCTAGTACAATCCCGCTTTGAGCATGTATCTTAACCCAGATTCTTTCACCAAGAGTACAGTTGGTACAGGTTCAAACTTGAAAGATAATGCATTGATTTTATAAAACTTTCTGTTCAGCTGTAATTAAATACTGAGATGTTAATGGTGAATCTGGCTTAAGATGAATACCCAGTTCTGAATCTAGGACAGAGCCTAACCTAGTCAGTAAGCACGTAGGAAAGAAAATGCTCTGAATTATTTTCTTAAGTTACACTGCATTTTTCTGGGAGACGGATCTTTTCCAAGACTTGCTGGATTTTCATTTATATTTTTTATCAGATTTGCTCAAATTTGTTCTCAATAGACAAATGTAAGCCCCCTATAGTGAGGACAAAGGTACCTATTGCTACAAAATAAAATTAAGATCCAGGTAACTGATTCCTTCTATTTCTACTTTTCCTGCTATTGATAAGGGCCTTTAGTTTGCTGTAGTCCCCTCTCATCTTCTGGGGTTCTTCCCTCTGCTGACCTTGCTGTCTGCTGTCTTTGCAGTATTGGTTAATCATCTGCATTTCTGAGTGGCTGAAAGCTCCCACAAAGTCCTTTGGGTGGAACTGCAGCGCTCGCACTGAGCTGGCCCAGGTCCAAGGGGACCATTTGTCAGTCATGATGGCCACCATCTCTGAATCCAGCACTTTGAAGTTGATCTTTGCTAAGGTCTGCTTGAAGCTGTTCTCTGTCGCGATGCAGTGGTAAAGCCCCCGGTCGCTGTCTTGGACAGAGCGAATGAGGAGTCCTTGCTCAGTAGCTATGATCCTCTCATTCAGCTTGACCTAGATGGCAAACAGTCAGAAGGAACTTTTTAGGAAATGTTATGGAACAGCAGAGTATTAGACTTCTTGTAGTAAGTCTCTCTTCAAACACCTCTTTCCTCCCTAAAGGGTTTCTTAAAGGTACCATACTTTGCTTTTATCACATCTCCCAGAGACCAGTTATTGCTACTGTTAGGGGAGAAACTGCCTCAAGGTAGGTAAATGTCACTAAAGAATGACTTCAAAACTGTCTTCATTACGTTGCAATAGATTTGATCAGGATGAAGACAAAGATGCAAACCTGGAGACTATATGAAAGAAGAGTTTTTATAATGTTCAAACAGCAGAACTGAGGAAGTTAACTTCTATCTGCCAGGTTTACACCCCTGGGAATGTCTCTTCCAGTATCACAGACTGCTGCTGAGACTTGATGGGGGAAAAGTAGACAACGGGAGGTGGAGCTGGCATTGAACACAAAGTGGCTGCTAGTTAAATATTTTGACCTTGAGCAGGTTCCTGAGGCTAACTTGTGAAGAACTGTGTCTGCACTGCAGAGTCTATAGTCTAGTATAGATGTTTTCATCTCAGTGGCCTCAGATGGGACTTGGCTCATTGGAAACCAAGAGCAATTTTTCTATTCTCCTGTTTCCTTCCTGGCTTCAGACTCTGGACAGTCCCGGGAGATGGTCACATCATCTGAAGGAAGCAAGGTAGTACAGCTTCTTGAGTTATCATCTGACTGTGCACATGTCCCTCTGCCTATCAACTGTGAAATAAAAATTGCTAATTTAACCCATTCTGACAAAATACCAGCGCTGATATTTTTATGACTGATTTTTCTATTTTGCCATTGCACTTTACATTATACCTGATTCTCTTTGGAATTCACTTATTTATTATGATATTCTGTTATTGTAAACTTTTGTAGACATTGCAGAGGTAAGACTTCCAGAAATCTAACAGCTTGAAATGTAATTAACTCATTGATTGCTTTAGTTTGTCTTGCATTGATTCCAATACAGTTATTGAACATATGAACAAGAAGGGAGATGCTCTGCTGCAGAGTTAAAGAATTGTACCTAAATTGGCAGGACATGTCTTGAGTCTTTGAAAAGTAAGTGAGAAAAACAGCATGAAAGCCTTGAAAGTCCCCTCTGATTTTGGAAAATGGCCTGATATGAGAATAATGCTTTTCAGTATTTATAATTTATCAACAGACACCGTATTATGTAATAGTTCTATTTGAAAGATGTACTTTTTTATTCATATAGTAACTGCCTTGGATTTGAAATGGATTTTTTCCCCTTTTATATTACTTAAGGAAGGCACATGCCCCATAAACAATCATCCTGTGTATTACAGTGCTGAAACTTGAGAGCCTTAGAGAGCGCAGTAATGGAAAATGTGATTGCACCATGGTGGGGAAATGCTTTTGTCAATACGTGTTCTTCGCCTGAACTAGTTTCTTGCTAAAGAAACATTTCACATTTCTCCCACTTTTGCCTTTTATCTCTTCAATAGCATAGAAGGGCTACTGCATTCTGACTTCTTTCTGAACTTTATACAGTTTATTGTTTTTATGCCTATTTCCTTGGATCCATAAGAAGTCCTGAGCACTCCAAACATTCAGTTTGCAATTAATAAGGTGTGAAGGAAAAATTCATTAATTAATTCCCTGACTTTAAGGGTTAACAGGAATTTTGTAATAGCTGTCCTGATCCATAGAAATCATTGGGGCTGAGGAAAGTCCCAGCTATACTGAAGAGCCTGCCTTTATTTACATGAGTGAAGTGCTGATCACTTTCCTGCATTCATACAAATTCTCCAGCTTCACTGTAGCTGGGTTGTCTGATGAAAACACAAATGTTCCCTCACTTTGGTCCAGGGAGTAGATGAGATGCTGATACATGATGAGCAACTGCTCGTTTTGCTCACCTCTTTCCTCCTGTCATTGTCTTTCTGTAGCAGCCATTTAATAGAAGCCTGAGGAGATTTGGGTGTGCATTCAAGAAAGGTGGTGTTGTTTTTCACTCCATACTGAACTATTTCTGCAGCATTTCTGTATGCTAGAAAGAAAAAGAAAACAGGTCAGGATACTGTGAACGGTGATGTGATACAGAAAGCAAGTAACTCTCTGCAATAGAGGTAAAATGTTTGCAATACAGTTAAAATGAAGTATGTCTGATCTTGGTATTGGCCAATAATAAGTAATTAAGGGTGCAAAATTTTCAAAGAAATGAAATATGAAGAAGCACATCCAGTTCCAAATAGCAGTGTTTTCAAACTGACATGGTCTGTTCTGAAAAAAAAAGGATACCTGTGGGCTCCGCTGATGGGATAACTGAGCTCAGGGATATTGTTCCCTGAAATGATCTCATTCTGCACTACTACAAGAACTCCTGTCTAGAGCTATCCAAAGGAGAATGAAGCTTTTAATATATTTCTTCACACTTCACCATTTACGAGCTGGGGGAATATGGTTGTATGACTGAAAACGCAGCAACATGCCATGAAAAAGGCTCTGTGTATTTCAGCTGCGTGCAGTATCGCAGGAAGGCGAGAGAGGGCGGATTTGGCTTCCCACTCTGTCATCCTTACAAAGCAAGGAAGGGACTTGGCTCTAAATCTGAAGTGCAGCGAGTTTGTAGGCAGGCCAGCAACAAAGAGCAGGACAGATTTATAGCACTCCAGCAACACCTGGGCAAGTGCTGAGCATATGTCATCGCTTAGACTTGTTGTGCCCCTTTACAGTCTCAATAGATGAACAATTGGCAGTTACTGATAGGAACTTTAAGATGCTCATTGCTTGGCATAAATCATAATGTTGGTCCTGAAAACAATACAGTTCCAGATTTAAAAGCTGGCATTATATGTAATATATATGATGAGAAAGGAGCAATGGATACCAAATATTATAAGAAATGCTAATACCGAGAAGTCTGCAAGCCTAAAATCTGACCCTTTTTGCACAGTCCTCAGACTGATTTTCCTCCCACTCTATCTCCCATTCTTTTCAGCTTCTTTCATCAGCTGATATGTGAAATTGGAATCTGTTCTGCTAAAGGAAGGAGACATTGCTTGGTTCTAATCCTTCAAGTTTTTTAGCATGTTCATGAGATTGTACCACAACCTTTTAGGGGAATAAAGTGGAAATGCTTGTATTCAAAGACCGTAAGCTAGCAAAGCATCTGCCTGTGGGCTGACATATCTGCAGCAGGGGAACACTGAGAATTGCAGCTGTAACACAGTATTATTTTTATGTGCACTGGAACTAGGTGTACCATAGAAAGGCATTTTTGCCTGTTTAATTGATCAGTATATAACTTCTTACCTACTCCATACTACTATATACATGCTAAAAAAAAAGATTGAGAGAATAGAAATGCATTTCTTTAATGGCCATAAGGGCTAACATAGTATTAACCAGAACATTTAAAAAGCAGTCATACAAGCTCCTTAGTTCTTGATATCTATTTAAAAAATTGCAATATGCCAAACCCACTGAATTTATGCCTGCAGAGAGCTCTAGAACATGCAACCTATACTGTTTAAAGTCTTCATTTCAAGATTTTGGTTCCCCATGAACTTGGATGATTTCTTGCTATTGCCTGATTCTCTACTCTTTTGTCCTTTAGGTAGATATCATTTTTTTCCCCCAAACATAGTAGTTTTGCTATAAATGGTTTTAATTATATTTTAAAAGAATCTAAGTTGCTGTTTCCTTTAATCTTTTTTTCCACTGGGGAAACAATTGCCATCTACCTATCCTATATGCCGCTGCTGTCATAAAAACATCCTTTATGCAGTTGCTAAAACACATGAACCTATAAATACATCCACAGTAAAAAAAAAAAAAGGAGAAAAAGAAAAGTTGGAAAACAAGAAACCTGTTTCTCAAGACAGTCAAGGTCTAAACATTTGTCTCCCCTCAGCCCAGAAAGCAGACAGTTGATACTTTCACATTTTCCACCTGGAAAGAGGAGACACCCACCCTTGGGAAAGACAATGGGTGGGTCACCACAGCACATGCCTGCAAGGCAGTACACGCAGCTCAAGTTACTTCATGATTCTGAGCCTAAGCTTTAATATGGATCTCAGAGCTCAGGTGCACACTGTAATGGTGGGGTCATCTTTTGTAATTACCTGCTCAAGCTGTTCAGCTTCATATAAATGACCTAATACTGAGTCATGGGGAAGACCCTCTGGCACTGTAGATTGGCAGCTAGAGAACAATTAGCCACTTTTGGGTTGAGGGGCCTACACCCAACTGACTGTTGTGATCTGTTTTGATTTAGGAGATTCTTCTGAGACCATTTCAATGGAATTATTATTTACTGAATCTTTCACATGTAACTCTTACAGCATTGTTTCAAAAAATTCAGTAAAACATTTACCATCAGGTCTATTTTTTGGTCTCCAGATGGTACAGGTGTGAATGCACTTCAAAATGCCTACTCAGAAACAGAGGTGAAAGGAGAATTCTCTGATGTGTGACCTTAGTTTCATGGCATACATTGCCACTGTCAAGCTCATACATGCATGTGGCTGAAGAGGATTAAGATGCCTTTATGTATGTGTCTATTATTAATGCGACTTTGGCCATATTTGACTGGTGTCCATCAGCCTGGAGAAAGTGGTAGCTAGAAGAGCAATGTTGGCTCCCCTGTCCAGACATTCCATGCCAAAAGAGTTGCACAGCTTGAGGGAAGAGACTTTGTAAAAAGATTTGGAATGGTTTATTTTCCGACGTAAAGGGAGAAAGGAATAATCATAGCTCAAAAGACAGGCTATGATGAGCTAGAACCTGCTGTTTGCTGAAAGATGTGCTCCAAAAATCAGTATCACGTCAAATGCTCAGAATAATTCTGAGGTCCAAGAATTAAATGCATGAAGAAGCATGCACTAATAAACACTGGAGGTATTTAGAAGTAGAAAAGCTCTCAAATTAACTGTATCTTTTTCTAGTAAACGCTGTCTGTCAGCTTCTCATTTCATGTATGCTGATCTATGTATTTCATGGTTCATCATTCTATAATATATAGGCAAGTTTCAAGTAACTGCAAGGAAAAATGCTAAAATCAAATCAAAACAAAACTCAGACTTGGAAAACAATTATGCTTTACCAGTAAACCACACAGATAATGTGAGTTATGATGAATCACATAAAGGAAAGCCATGTGTTCCTTATATATCATGAGGATCTCCAAATTATAGTACCTTTCAGGTTGAAACCTCGGCACTGAGTCAGAGGGTTTCCATGTCTCACGTCTTGCCTACGACTCCTCCTGAAATACATTGTAAAAACAAAATTTTATTCCAGGATAGTTATACTGGAAATAAATGCTCTTTAATTTTTGGGTTTGTCTGGTTTTTTTCTGCTATCAACCATTAGGGATAGTTCATGACCTGCTGATGGTGTTCTTTACTCTTGGCAGGCTTGCTAGAGTGAGGATACTGTTAAAGTGAATCATCAGTTTGATGAAGTTTATAAAATGGTTGTAATTTTAGAAGGTAAAGTAGTTTTGTAAAGGAGGTATAGAAAAAAGGTTAGAGGTGATGCATGAAATGCACATTGGTTTACTGTTGCAAGACCTAACATTCAAAGCCAGAACCCCCAGCTGGTTCTTAGGTGCAAACAAGCACCAAAGAATGAGATGCATGAGTGACAGTGCTCATCTCTAATGCACCAACAGAACATGATGATTTAAGGCATGGAACCATCTTGATTCTAGCAGGCACCTTATTTTTGGTGCCTGTAGCCACCTTGGTAGCAGAGTGAATTGAAATATAAATCCAGACTGGTGGAGAGCTAAGATTCAGTTCTGTCCTCTAGTTGAGGGTATGTGACTATTTCCAAAAGAAACTCAGACTCACCAAGTCTCAGAATACTTCTAAATGGGACTTTGTTATATTATTTGGATGACAGATGCAAAGTCATAGTTTTGTAGCAAATGAGTTAAGGAGCTTACGGGGGTTGAGAATACTGGCTTTTCAGTCCTCCTTAGCTAGGGGGTCATAGCTCACAGAATTCAGTGCATGAAAATCTGGTACCTGAACTTTTTATTGTTAAGTTATATTATTTTGTTTGCTGAATATTCTGTAAGGTGGTTCAATATTTATCAAGTGTAACAAAAAATGTATTGGTGATTGTTGGAAATGGATGCTTCTGGGAAATGTAACAGCTGTATTCTGAACTATGCACTAGTGACTTGCAAGATGAGAACGCATAAAAAGCCCCTGGAGCTCCAGTACCACTCAGTGAAGGGTGACGGCCATACGACCACATTATACTAGCTACCGTACAAACACCCAGGGATAGTGTTTATAACCCTATGTCATCTGATCCTTCACGGCATTGTTTTAAAAGGAAAGCTCTGAAAGGTGATGCTTCAGAGGAGTAATTTCTGAGATTCCAACTATATTTTTGATGTTTACCATCAGAAATATTTCACCTTATGCCTTGGGATGTTAACCCTTGTGAACTATTTATATGAGGCAAAGGAGACAAAGAAGAGTTTCTCAGTGAATGTCAGGATTCCTGTGCTACTGTGAATACTGTGAACTGCTCCACACAGAAATGGCACACCGCTTGCATTAAGCAGTTCTGAAAATGGAAACTTGCAGTTTCATGTTTATAAAACAAAAAAGGTTGAGAAGGTGGTAGTTGGAAAATAAATACTGTCAGGTGTTTTGAGGTAAATCAGCATTGGATGAGGAACCATGAGTAATCCATGTGAGACAGAAGTGTCAAAAGAAGGAAAGAAACAAATATGTCCAGCAGATACTACTGTCTAGACTATGGGATTTGGCTCTTATTACTAATGTTTTCTCCTTCATAATCTTTCTTGTTAGATAAAGGGACAACTCATTTCCTTTACATATGAAAAACAGATTATTTTTTTCCATACATTTTTAGGTTTTTGTTTTGGTTTGATATAAAAAGCAAATTGCAAATAAAATGTCAGCAAGGAAGCAAGCCCCAGTGGAAATAACCTGGGTGTATATAATAGTGATGGTAAAAAAACCCTGGAAACTGCACAGACGGGGTACACCTGACTGCTCATTATATCTTCCAGCAGCTATGTTAGTGTAGGAGTTAGATGGCCTGAGACTTGGGGAATTTTCTGTTCATTCTTCCCCCTGTCTTCTGACCTTTGTTCCATGGACAAAAACAATCAGTTTGCAGACTGGAGGCTGAATATGCTGTGTGAAAGCAGTAAAAACCCCAGGTACTTTACCTGTTGCTACATGGCCAGGTTGGGCTTTACCTTTTAATCTCAAATAAGGAATGAGTCAAGAAAACTTTGCAATAATGCAGTAACTGTCTTTAATCCCAGGCGATGACACTGTCATCAGTTGGTTGGGTCACTGGAGCAGAGTTAAGCTTTGCCTGTTTCTGTCTACTGTCTCTCTCCATGTAGGTAGAGTAAAGCCTATTAACTGTATCTGGTCTTCTGCATGTGCAGCTCAAGTGCAGGCAGTGAACATAGTGGCACATAGTGAGTGTACATCTGAAAGGTTTGTACATCTGAAAGCTCTGGTGTACATCTGAAACGTTTCTCTTCTCTGCAGTAATACCTCATTGTGTATTCTGTAGCTTTGTTTGTATATGAAGTAAAACCTTAGTAATACAAGAGCTCACCACAGCCTCCTGCTATTAAGTATTTCCCTTGGGAGGAGGAAAAAGGCTCCTGTTTTGCATAAGAATTATGAGATGGACTATTAGCTTTGTTGTAAATTAAAGAGAAATTGCTTTCCCTGCCTGCTTCAATAAATCTCATGTCAAAAACCCCAAATCTGCAGGCATTACATGGAAATAACATTTGACTAAAATTTCTCTGGAAATAATTCTCTCTTAGAAGCAGATGAGGAAATAAAAAAATATTTTACTTTATTCTTCAGACAGCCCGAGATATTTTGCTGTATTTAGGGCTATCATAAATACATCCATAGTGAGCAACTGAATTTAAATGAAGGGAACAAATGTTTTACTGATTTTGTGTGCATGAGACAGAAGGATTCATATTTATAACGAATGGGGTTTTTTTCTTTTTTTCCATGTATTACTTTATGTATGAAAATGTAACCTCTTTATCATACATTACTGCATCATGCACTCTTAGGTGATGAGCAATGCCAAGCACAACAGCTACAGAGGTATTGTTTGTACATGCTTCTGAACAGAGTGATATCCCATTTCTTCATCATTACAGCACCCCAGGCTCCATAGCAGAACAAAAACCTTTCCTTGCAGACTTCACTGGGTTGTTTAATACTGCTCACCTTTTTCCTGTGGGATAAAACCTGGAGCAGGAGTTGCCATCCCAGGCACAGTATGGATCTCGGGCTAAGCAGCAGTCAGCACAGGCGGTCCCATAGATGTGGCAGCGATGCAAGGATACCTGGGTGACCCCTTCATCTGAGCTTACATACAACTGTTGCTGTAGAAGGAAATAGAAATGTTTATTTCAGATGTGGAGAAGCTTCACCTGACACTCTGCTAACACACCTAAAATCCTTTCAATTAATTTTAGAGTTACCTTAAGACCAAGAGGGAAGCCACTAATATATATATAAAGCCAAGATAAATAGAATTCTCCCAGGTGAATAGGCCTATAGTATTTCTACCTTCCTGTTAGAAAACATTTAGAAACACTGGGGAATGTTAATGGTTTTTGGACATTGAATGTCATTGTTCCATTTTGGGGCAGACAGGCTGAGTTAATACTGCTCAGCTTTGAGAACTTGGTTCTTATTCAGTAGGATATTGGCTCAAGCCTTTGAACTAAGTATTTTCTCTGCATATAGTCACTTCAATAAATATTATGCAGAATTCCTAGTTGGATTCTCCAGTGCGTAGATTTCCAAGACATAAAGCCTAGAGATTATGTTGAGGCTTATGGCCAGATTCTGATAGCCTTATATACCTGGAAAAATAAGATAAAAGAACTTTCATGATAAATGACAGCTTTTGCAAAAGAACTTCAAAGTGCATAGGTCATCATGAAAATGGCTGTTTTACTCAGAAAAAAATATTTAATTATTCTTAGAATATAAATTAATATTGAAAAAAACCCTTGAAAGTCCCCTGATCTTTTTGTCATAAAACTAAAAAATTACAGTGAATGCAATTTAGTGAATAATGTTTATTAGCAATTTTGCAAAATACTGAGCAATGTGTTGCTTGAAAAGTCATAAAACACATAGTTTTAGTTTGGATGTTTAATATTTGAGAAGCAATCTTCTCAGCTATTTTCATCAATTCTTACTGCCATTGTTTGTTACTACTAAACCAACATGCACAGTTGCATGAAGTACCTACCAGCCCTCAAACTGCCTTTCTACATGGATCAGGCTCCCAAGGGAAAATTTCTATTTAGGACTTATGAAAAATGGAGAAGGCAAATTTTCTCCTTCAGTACACTTTTTTTTCTTTAATTGTCAAACAAAACAAAAAATCTTACACTTTCAGTGAGTTAGAAATGATACGTAATGAATAGAAATTAGTTTATCTTAGTGGCTCTGGGGCATATAAATAGCTCATGCAACCTTCAGTCAAATTTCTCCATATTCATCATGGAAAATCTCCTGCCTGTATTTAGTATTCTGCACAACAATTGCTATTCTAACATCTTTAAGTCAATTTGCTTCTCATTTAATAAGCATTAAGTTAGCATTCCACTTTTCTTTACCTTTTTAGATGAAATCTTCATTGTTGTTATGGGAGAATTACTCTGAAAGACAAAATCACAAACCAAACTTATAAAGACTCTCCTGTTAATATTGTCCCAAAATTTCAATTTAAAATTCAGTAAAACCTAAGCCACATCTAATAAACTAAAACTTTTCATATCTTGGAAAGGTATCACTCACTCCTATTAAGTTTTTGCTATTTTCAGAACTAAACAAATAACATACATATATAATTAATGTCTCACAAAATGTATTGGCTAAACTCAACTGCATCATTATTATTCCTGTGCATCAACAAGGTTTTGTACACTTCTAATTAACCTGCATCTGTGTTACCTCAGCAATTTAGGATCAATGTGTTTTGAAGCCATTACTCTCACTTTGTAATAAAAAACAATGCTTGTTCTTTGACGAGGATAAGGAAAAAACATAAAATAGCTCATGCATATTTACCACACGATCCAGATAAGAATATGTCATATTTCTACTACATTATGTACAGTGCATACAGTTTGGTGACCATCCAACATACACATTCAGGTTATCAATGACTGGAATATTAAAAATGCACGTGTGTTACTGAATGTTGCTTTCCCACAGACAGTACTGTATACTACTGCGTGTCATCACAGCAGTTTATTAACATGTGTCCAAACCAAACATTAAAGAGCTGGAAAAGAAATTATCACATTCATCACCTTAAGCAAGTGAAGCAGTTTATTACCCAAACAAATGATAAAATTGATGGCAATAAAAATGTTCGGCACTTTTTCAAGTCACAGAGGAAAGCCATAACGGTGGGCTAGAATTAATTGCAGGGGATTACAAGCACAGCAGAGAGACCAAGACTAGAAAATCTGGATGCGAATCATGTGAATTGCAAAGGTTTGAAGGAGTTCTGATCAGTGGCACAGAGTCTAGTTGTAGATCTGTAACTAGCAGTGTCCTCCAAGGGTCAATAGGGGGTCCAGTATTGATTGGCTTTTCATCAGTGACTTGGATGAAGGAACAGGGTGCCTCCTCAGCAAGTTTGCTGATGATACAGAACACAGAGGACCCTTCTGAAACTGAACAAAGGCAAGCACAAGGTTTTGCCCCTGGTGAGGAATAACCCCATGCACCAGGATAGGCGGGAGACCTGCTGGAAAGCAGCTCTAAGAAGAAGGACCTGGGGGTCCTGGTGGACAAGAAGTTGTCCATGAGCCAGCAACGTGCCCTTGTGGCCAAGAAGGCCAGTGGTATCTGTGGTAAATTAGGAAGAGCATTGCCAACATGCCGAAGGAGATGATCCTCCCTCTCTACTCAGCCCTGGTGAGGCCTCCCCTAGAGAACTGTGTCCATTTCTGAGTTCCGCAGTACAAGGGAGACATGCAGCTCCTGGAGCAAGTCCACTGAAGGGCTACTAGAAAGTTTTAGAGTCTGGAGCACCTCTCATATGAAGAAAGGCTGAGAGAGCTGTGTCTGTTCAGCCTAGAGAAGAGAAGGCTCTGGGGGGATCTGATCAGCGTGAAACTGAAAGGAGAGTGTCAAGAGGATGGGACCAGACTCTTCTCAGTGGTGCCAGGAGACTGGACAAGAGGCAATGGCTGTAAACTAAAACACAGGAAGTTCCACCTGAACATGAGGAAGAACTTCTTTACTGTGAGGGTGACCGAGCAGTGGAACAGGCTGCCCAGAGATGTTGTGCATTCTCCTTCCCTGGAGATATTCAAAAGCTGCCTGAACATAGCCCTAAGTAATGTGCTCTAGGTGATCCTGCTTGAGCAGGGAGGTTGGACTAGATGACCTCTGGTGGTCTCTTTCAACCTCAACCATTCTGTGATTCTGAGTTTAGAGTTGCTGTAGTACTTCATGAACTGTCCACAGACTCAAGGTCAAATATAACATTAGGTCTGATGTCACATTCTCCTTTCCTTGCTTATACTCTAGAAAGGAATTAGTGCTTTACTTACTTTGGATATTTGTTAACACACAGCCAGTGACCTCATTCCTGCATTCTTGGAGAGCAAAATACTGCCATGCTGCCTGCACAGACTGCAATGGCTGAGGTTATGATTTCATGATTTTTAGGGTACAGGCTAAAAACTGTCACGAAGTCTCAGAAACTAGGTTTTGTGTGAGGATTCTTCTCAGCTCACCCATCTTCTTGCTGTATTAATTTACGTTTCAGTAAATGGAAGTAATACTTGGTTGAAGGGTACTCTTTAGGTAATACTCACATTTATCATTTTTATTGGGAAGTCTTCAACAAAAGCCCAGGAAGACTAATTATGCCTTCATGAGGGTTAACACAGAGTGTATTCATTTTCTTAAGGAAATTGCTAATGCTGCTTGTCTAGATAAAAAAACTTAAATTTTCCTTTTTACATCCCTTCAATGAAATAGAGAAAAGCCCATGACAAAACTCTTAACTAAGTTTACAGATGCATACTACCATTTCACCTGAGACTACATGTTTTAAAGAATAGCCCATTCAAAATTCTGAAAGGGTTTTTTCAACATGAGGAAGAACATTTTCTTTAGGTTATTACAAGCTGCCACATGTCAGGGTGATTGACAGAGGCTATTCCCTTATTTCTCTGTGTAGTTGTTTGTGTTTCTTTTCAACTTATGTTGTGTTAAACTTGTAGCTTTCTTGACTCCAGAGGCATGTGTCTTTGAAGAACTGGAGTTAAGCAAAAACAACACTGGTTTGCTTCCATTCTGCAGCTCAGAATCAGGAAGATTATCAGATAACCAAAGTGCAAAAATTTTAAATTCCATCTGTAATTAGTGACAGTGTCAACACATGACGCCAATGATAAAAGTTGCCTTCTGACAGCTACTATAACATGACCTCGTAAAAATGTGATTATCAAAATCCTTCTAGCCAGTTGAAAATAATCAACTTATAGGACAGGAAAAAGACTTAACCTAGCTACAGCCTTCATAACAATGGGCATTTTATATTTCTGTTTGGGTAGGTATCAAGCTGACAGTGTGCACATTTACTTGATCTTTTATCAAGTCACAGTTGCCCTTGCCAAAATATCTTAGAACAAAGTGTTTGTGTGAAATACACATTAGAAGAGTAAAAATAGGAGCAAGCCAAACCTGAAAAACCTCCAGCTCTTCTAAAATGAGTTCTCCACTTGCAGAGAAGTTGGTGGGTAGGACAACAACTTTTTGCACGGTTCCTTGATCTAGAAAAGATGAGAAAAATGAGACCATGTAACAGAGAGAAAGAAAAAGAACAGATTAAGCATTTTTAACTATGCAAAGAAAGCATCAAAGCAAACACTATGACACAGAGGAAGGTAAGAAATGTTCAGTAATTTGTAGGGTTTTGGGGTCAGAAAGAACCATGAGATGATTCCTTATATAGGAACACTATATATGATATTATTCTTATATGCTAACATGAGGAAGTCATGGTAAGATTGGACTAACTAGCATTACTGTTAACATGCTACCCAAAAAGATCAATCAAAATCGGTATCTTCCGTACTAGTTGCTGTACAGACACACAGACAGAGGCAGTATCTATCCTAATGATCTTAGATAAACCCACGGCTATATAAGCAGGTAAAAGGGAGCGTCCAAAGAATAACTCTCTATATAATAA
Source organism: Psittacus erithacus (assembly GCA_009867235.2). Lineage (NCBI taxonomy): Eukaryota > Metazoa > Chordata > Aves > Psittaciformes > Psittacidae > Psittacus > Psittacus erithacus. The sequence goes on from WYDI02001331.1 coordinate 41,431, forward strand.
CTCTATATATACCTAAACAAAGTAAGATGAAAACTTTTTTTTTTTCTCTTCAGGATTAATGCAGACATTAATCAAGTCCATTACATATTGGTAGGAGTTAATATTTTGGTCCATAAGGAAAAAAAGAAAAGCTGGGTAAAGATATCGTAGCTACCCCTGTTGCAGCTGCCCTCTCAAAATACGGTTCCAACCCTCCCAAACCCACTCAGATCAAGGGAGAAAGAAGTAAGAAGGATGGGGCAATGGCAGTGTTTTTGCAAGGCAGATGTGATGAATGAGACAAAAGAGATATTTGTGATTAGTTTTCCAAATTTGTTATGTAGAAAGAATATATGAGATGGAGGGGTCCATCTGTGAAGGCTGCAAAAGCCACTGAAATACTTCTGATGTGGCAGAAAAGGCAGACAGGAAGAATCACAAGGGCAAGCATTTTTACTTGCAAAAGCACAGCACATAGAATTCCTCTTGCCTGAAAGGCCTGGAAATTAGTCTGAGTAGAATGAATTTATTTGCTCAATATGGATTCTGAGGAATGAGACCACATGGTATAGATTCTGTTCGGCCTCCAAAAGCTTTATGAGCAATAGAGACTTGTGCAGTTAGTAAAACATTAATATAGCACAACATAGGTAAGTACCTACATGTATTTTTATGAATTTGTCACTGGGGAAGGAAACATCAGCTTCCTGTTTGGCAATTCATGATGTAGACAACATAAACTAAAAAAGGCAATTTTGCTTTTAAGGTCAGTGACTGAATTCCATAGCTGGAGCTGCAGGGCAAGTTGGTTACAGTAAATAATTTACATCTTATTTCCTTGGAGGAAGCCAGCAAATAATCATGTATTTTATTTTTAAAAAATAAGGTTCAAAGCCAGAATATTGATGTGTAATGGCCTGACCACACACAGAGACCACATTGCAGCATTTTGTCTTTCATAAAAAAGGAAAAGAGAAATTGAATGCTGACAAGACTCTAAAATATGTAGCTATTAATTGTACATGCTCAGGGCAGGTTAGGCATGAATTTTTCATGAGGCTTTTCTATGGAGAACATTTATTCTCATTATACAATGGCATGATAAAATAGTTCCTTCTGAAGAAATTTTACTGAAATTAAATCTTGTGATTGCACAGCCGTGGTCTAGACTGAGTGCCAGTATTAGCAAAGCTATGAGAACCTGAGAGAGATTTACTAACTGCCAGGACCCACCGAAGCTTTAAACTGCTGCAGATGCATCTCTTGTTGGAGCTAAGAAGCATGTGCATGTGTGTGAGCATTTCTGCTCCTACTAGAGGGAATAAACCACTCACAAATATACAAAGCTGAAGTCCAGTCTACCTCTGCTCCTTTGCATCCTTTTATCAATGTCTTCTCTAAAACATTAAACTATATTATACAAAATGGCACAGTTGCAGCCTTTTGTGGCTTTTTTTCAGCTGCCTGCAAAGTGTCAGCTACCTGTAACCCTGACATACAGGGCACTAAGCATGTTGTCAGTGACCTTACCTGCAAAGGAATGTGAGGCTGCTGAGCCTCTGAGAACGGTTTATTTCAATGATCCATTAGCACATGCCACACATTTAAAATTCCTAAGTTGTCTTCAGTTCTCAAGCATAACCCCAAACTGAAATCAGAACCTGAGGGGAGATTTTATCCTGGGCACTGGCACAGAAAATACTGATAATGCCTGACGCCAAGTCCTTCTTGTCCTAATAACCTTTCCTATTTGAAAAGTAGGTTCCTATCTACATTTTTGTCACACCCCAGCAAAATACACAGAGTTAAGGACTGTTTACCTTGGTATTCATTCCCTTTGACTCAATATTTCACCATTTGCTTTGACTCAGTATTGTACCATGAGGGACATATCCTTTCAGAAAGGAATGTTCCATTGTTTTAAAGGAAACTTAATATAACATTTAAAATAAATATTCACTTTAGGTAAATTAGTCAGTAGAAAGCTATTCATTAAATAAAATCACTTAAAGCAGGGGATTCCAATAAGCTGCATATACATCTAAACATACTTCAAACAATACATGGTGTATAGGTTATAGCCCTCCACCACTCCTAAAACCAGTTTTTCTACTGTTGCCAAGCCTTTTCCTTAATAAATGAAAGGCAAATATTTATGCCTGAAAACCACTTCTTATTCCTTTCTCAGTAGTATTGATGTCTCCACTATAAGCTCAGTAGCTGACAAATCAAATCACTTACTTACACGTGCTCATGTCAGAAAGCTTATGGTACATCTGAGTTGCATTGAAAAACTTATTTGATTATTTTCTTTAATTGCAAGGCAGCAAACTAAATTCCCTGGGTCAGAAAAAAGTTTGGAAAGGATGCAGGGCTGTGCACTGCAGGACAGATATGCAAAGTAGAAGTAGCAGTGCTTGAGCTGTTTCCCAGTGTATTTCACAATAGATAATTTTTTGTATTGCAAGACAGGCATAAAAGATCATCAAACAAGTTTAAGCCAAATTTTTTCACGTTTAGGTGAACGTATGAAATTATAAGCTAATTCTGTAAAAATCATAAAATTAACAGGATGGCTTCCTTGGCCATTTATTTGTTACTTACAGATACCCACTTGAAAACAGTTCAACATTGTTATGATTTCACATAGTCATGAAAAAAGCTACTGTGTCTCCAGAATATCAATCCACCACTAGAAAGCATGAAGTGAAGAAGCAGATTTATGCTCACCACTTCCTTGACTTTTCACTGGGAGCTGTTTGCAGCCTCACATCAGCCCAGCAGCATGTGAGTTAAGGGCAGATGAAGAAACGAAAAGGAATCTCTCTTAAGGTAACGTCAAGAGGATGTGAGCTACTCATAATGTTTTTCTGTTTCAAATCTGCCTGAGTGACTGCAGATCTCTCAGCTTGACAAGCAAGAAAATCTTACTCAGATCATGTTCCTTCTGAGAGGACTGAGAAACAAAGGACAGCAAGGGAGGAAAGTGCTTAACATCCTGTAGACTGAAAAATGGTATAGAGTATGTAGAGTTGGAAATGGAGAAGGAAATTGGTCCAATAAATAATCCAAGGAAGAAGGAAGAGACAGATAATAATAATAATTATTATTATTAATAATAATCCTTGAAATTCAGTGCATGATTCTGTGTTGGTATCAATCAGCTAAGCTTCACTAATTCCAGTTGAACTATGCTTGATTACAGTAGTTCCTGGTCTGGCTGACGGTGGGCAATGGTCAGCAATGCAAATGAACAGCAATGCAAAATACACAGGTGTTTGGCTGAATCTGCAGGTCCGAGTTTAAACCTCATTCTCTGGATTTTGTCTAGCGTTTTTTTCCCCAGACCTAAGTGAACACTGAAGTTGTCAGTATTGTGACCCTCAAAAAGAGTCAGAACCCACCTACCCCTGAGCCACAGCATATGCACAAATAGAACAAATAACACCCCTGACTTTTCCACATCATAAAGAAATTACTGCAATGGACACTGAACTGCTATTCTGACAGGAGTTTCATAGGGAGGCTTCCTGGTGTGTCTTAGACCCTCTGAAATATTTACTCCGTGTTGTACCTCTCAGTCTAATGGCAGCTTAATTATTTTTGGTCTCTGATCTGAGTTGAACCTGATGCAAAACAAATAACATTACAAAGAAAAAAAGAAAGCAAAGAGTTGGATGACTTGGTCACTGAAATATTTTGAATGTACTATGACCAAGAGGAAGAAGCAAACTCCCAAGCTCACAGTCATGAATGTGGAGCTAGCAAATCTATGGGAGGCAAAATTGGTCTTCTGACCAGATTATCTCTTTCAGTTAGAATCTGTAACTTATTGCATAATTTTGGCTACTGCGTTGCCAGAGGCTACTGTTGTCAGCAAGGGTTAGTTTTCCAAAAAGACAGCCATCATACAGCACCATGAAAATGACTATTACAACCTTATGCTCTGAAGGCACTTACTACATCCAGACTTTGAAAACAAGTGTTGCATCAGAGAAGAAAAGAAAATAAGAAACATCGATGAACCTCATGCCACATCAGATGCATGTGGCCTAGATTAATCATCTGAATGAGGCACACTCAAGTCTGATGTGCCTTTTCATGACAAAAATTTAGATCTCTTTCCATGAAAACATATCCTATCTTGATAGGAAGGGGCTGAAAAAAAGTCCTATTGGTGCCCATGGCTGCTTAATGTACCCAAGTTTGACCCCGACATTTAAATATTTTCATAACACCAAAAGCAATAAAAAACCCCATGCATAATCTTTCGGTTGTGCAATCTGCATGTACTTTGACCGAAGGCTTTCGTACTGCAAGCAGTAGGTGGCATGCTTAAAAAATAAATATTAAACTCAGGAAAACGTTCTCATGCTGCTTTACTGCTGCTTTTAAACTCAGATGGAAAACAATCTACCCAAGATAAACAGAAAATATTGAAAGCTTGGGTTCTTTATAAATAACTGCAATGGGTAAAGTAATTACAGTAAAACTCTAGGGTGAATCAAAAACTCCAGGACTGAGTCCTGGACTACCACAGAAATGGGATAAATCAAAGCAGAATTCTAACCCCAAATTCCTGAACTGAATATGTTATTACTTATTGCATAGGGAAAAAGTACCATCAGCATCGCCCTTGTCAAATATGCAAATGAGAGACTACATTCTATCCAGGTAAATTATCCTTCCGGTTTCTGTTTGGGAAGATGAGGTATACGACACTGTTCTCTTAAAGCACTGTTCTCTACCATTAAAGACTTGCTCATTACTCTAAATCAGCCCATTTCAGAGGGGTGAAGAGATTCCTTTGAGTGGACTTAGGTGCTTTGGGAGTCTTCATATTGAAAAATATAGGGAAAACAAGAGATCATTATCATTTAAAAAGTGGGTGGAATGCTGCAAGAACAATGTCTGTCAGTGGGATTAATTTTGTTAGCTATGTAGGTGAGGGAGGGAGAAAAGCAATGTATTAATCCTGGATATGGACCACCTCCTGTGAGCTCAGCACTTTTATCTGGGGGTCCAAAGGCAACACTACATTTTAGCGCACATTAATGTGAAAAAATGACACAGCTGCCAATACCCTCCCATGCCATGGCTGCACGATGAAAACCACTGGGGTTCTTGGACCTTCATTCTTCTGTTATTCCTCACTTGCATTCAGGAACTGATTTATTACTAAGTCTATAGAGAAGGAAGAGAGGAAAAGCTAAACATTTTGTGTGCTCTGCATCTGGCAAGACATAAAACACTCCAATTTCAAGCATGAGACAGGTCACTGACAGTGACAGACATGGCTGGCAACATCTCAGTTCAGCAGCAGTAACTCATCATCTGAGCTGAGTGTAATTGTCACCAGGTGTCAAGTCCCATTGTCTCTGGCTGTGGGGCTCCAGGCTCCCAAGGAAATTATCACATGAAATTCTCCTATACAGCATGGTTTTTGCATTTGCCGGGATGAACTGACACCAAAGCAAATCTCCTCTGCATTCCTTTTGACACTTAATATCTCTATCATATCCTCCCGAGCAGAGAATAAAGAAAACAAATTTCGCCTCTCAGTGGCTAAAACTCAATCACTTTTATTTAAAAGGGCTGAGAAACGCAGTAACTTGCATTGCACCAATTTCTGTTGAGGAAGACTTTGGAAGCTATTAATGCCCTGTGACCTACTCAGGAAGAATACTGCTTCCACTCCAACTAACTAGAAAGCAGACAGTGATCCTCATCTCCAGTGTAATGTAGAAGGAAAAGCAATGAAAATAAAGTATCAAGAGCCACAGTTTATGTGTTTGATCCATAATGAATTCCATGATGATGTAGAAAAGAGGATTAATAAGATGAGGTATGTTAATGTTTTTAATGAATCGCAGGTGTATGTATGAGGCCACACTGATCACTTATAAACAGTAAGAAGCTAATAAAAATATAAAATGAAATTATCTATATTTTTCTCTTGCAGAATTACTAAAGTGCTAAATATCGTGATTTCATGGAAATTTCAGATATTCAACACATTTCCAGTATTAACTACTACTGCTACATTAAGCATCTTATATTGGTTTGAAACTTACATGTCCTTATATTTTCCACTAATCTTTAGCAGCATTTTCCTCTAATTAATATTAGGCTTTTGTAGAGTATTTTAGAACAATGGCACCACTATTTAAAGAAATGCATAAAATGTTTATTTGAAAGACCTGTACTAACCTACTCAACCTATTAGTCTGGCTAAACATAGCAATTTGCAGGAATAAAGCTAACAGAAAGGCAAACCTTCTAAGTTTTTGTGCAGTTGCATAACAGTAGTAGGGACAGTGAGTATGTTTCTGATATATCTGCAATAGTGTACAAAACCTCTTTTCTTCTGCAGGAAAGCAGGAAAATAACCCTCAAGGGTCCCAAAGTCAAGAACTATAGCTGCATTAATTAAACTAAAAATACAAGGTGGTTACAGGTTGGTGCATGTGTGTGTGAAAATCACCTTGAAGAAGGCCTTGTCCTAGTTAATTTGTTAGTTTCCAATAGCTCTGCAAGTAGGATCAAAGATATATTCATGAACACCTTAAAACTCATTTATCAAGTGCCAGCCAAGTATGCAAAAAATACTCAGTTCAAAACCTGATGAAATTCCTAATGTGATTCATTACCCAGGGCTTTCTCTACCCTGACTATGCCTCACAGTATAATAGGCATTCACAGTACAGTAGATGGTGACCTAGTAAAGGTTTGACACAAGAACACTGAATCCTTTCAGGACTCATAAACTCCTTTCAGATAATTGTGATAAGGACTCCCCTGAGCCTTCTCTTCTCCAGGCTAAACAACCCCAGTTTCCTCAGCTGCTCTTCGTAAGATTTGTTCTCCAGATCCTTCACCAGCTTCGCTGCCCTTCTCTGGACCCACTTCAGCACCTCAGCTATAGTGAGGTGCCCTAAACCAAGCACAGTGTTCGAGGTACAGCCTCACCAGTGCCAAGAACAGGGGGATGATCACTACCATAGTCTTGCTGGCCACACTATCTCTGAGGGTGGAGAATTCACAAACTTTCTAGGTTCTTCTTCCAATGTTTGATCATGCTGATGGTGAAAACCTTTTCCTGTATTTCTACTTGTAAATTGTGTTTGATCCCTCTCACCCTGACACTGAGCACTTTGAGATGAGTGCAGATATCCTTTTCTTCCCATTAGCTAGTAGTACCCTCCCATTTGACAGTTGTGAACAGCAGTAAGATCTCCCCTTATCTTTCTTTGTTTAAACCCAGTTCTCTCAACCTCCCTCAACTGATCTTGTTCCATCAGGTCAAAATATTCCTTGTACTGGGGAGCCCACAACTGGACATGGTACTCCTGACAGGAACCAAATACAGGGGAAGAATCCTTTCCAGTAACCTGCTGACTGGACACAATTTTGCTAATACAGCACAGCATGGAATTGCCCTCCTTTGGCACAAGGGCACCCTGCAGATTTTGATAGGAGGTTTTTACAAGAAGAGTGAAGAGAATTCCCTTTAAGCCTGCCACTATAGAAGCCTGACATTTTTTAGCACCAGCTTCCTTAATCAGTTATAACAGGATGGTTATTCCCAGCCTCATGTGAATTTATTGGCAGACATAGTTATTCTACAAGCAGAAAACAATCAGGACCCCAATAATATGTGAACTATAGGAGCAATGCAAGCCATCTCTGTAATTATTTTTTGATGTTCAGGGATGCATTTGTTCTCCTACAGTCCTTTTCCTTTGTTCTACTTGAAACCATCTGTAGTTAAAAAGATAAGCCTTTGTGCCTATCAACCTATAATGCTCTGTAAACCCAATGGGAGCTTCAGACGTGACTGAATCCTAGGGTCTAACCAGAGTACCACTCCGCTTGTCTGCTTCAATCAGAAGAGTGTGATTCATATCTGAATATTTTAAAAGATCAAAACTGATCAGCATGAGAATCACTTGACCTGGTTGCTGCAGACTTCAGAAGCATTACACCAGATTCAAATTTGACGTAACTAAAAACAAAATGCAGGTTATATTAGATAGAAATTATTTTAGAATACTTGGACCAAATTATGTGCCCACTGCTGCTAAGACTCCAACCACTTGTTTCTTCTGCTCTGCTAAGTACTTCCATATTTTCACTTGTTTTACTTTTTTTTTTTTGTGTAGAGTTGTTACTTCTGCTTTTGCATCATCCTGATGAGATTGTGTTTTTCTTCAGAAGTAGTTTATAGAGAAAATATTAAATAATGATGATGACAGCATACAAAACAATACAAAGCCAGACTCTGGTATTTTTACTCATGTTAGAGAGCATCAAATTCTCATGTGGAATCAGACTGCAGACAAGCCATATTCAAAAGAAGTATTACAATTTAAATACAATACATACTAGTATTGATTTTGGTCTCAAATAAAATTCCTATCAATACATTGTTTCTCTTGCACATAATTAACTTCTATATTAAACATAAAAATGCACAGAAAGTAAAAGAATGCAATTTATGGATTTCTACAGACATTTTTGTAGATAGAAAATATGCTTAAACAAATGTTTCTGAAAGCTCTAAGTTATACAAATCAGAATTGATTGCAAATTATAATGCAGTAGAGGGAAATGACTGCTGCTAAGTTTGTCTTACCTGTTCCAAGAAACAAGACATGATATCTCCCATCAGCAGCATTCACTCGATCCACAGCAATCTTTGTATACTTGTAGTCAGCTCCTATCCGAATGATTAATGGCCTCTTGTGTATTGGGTAAATGGGATTAAACATCAAAGGGTGATTCCTGATGAAGGTCACAACATCATCTGGAAACTCTTTGGTTGTCCGCATATTAGGTGTGAAGGCTCCTCCTGGACACTGTAAGAAACATGCACAGTAACGCTTAACAATACTTACCATCTTTCAGAGAGTTTTCTTCTCCAAGTCATTTACAAATATTGACAGATAGTTGACAAAGTAAGTTCCCAAAAGAGCACTTCAGACTCTGACTGAAAGTAATTATGTTCCAGTAAAGGGAATGAAGTGCTTGAACAGCTATGCTTTGAACTCCCATCAATTCCAATAAAGCAAACACAAATGTATTTTTGCATTTTAAAAATTCAGCTTGATGGCAAAGACACATACTTCTGGACCTATCTCCACATTCTTTATGCTTCCAAACTCCTTGTTGAAAAAAAAAATTCCAAGTGATTGGTATGGGAAGATATCAAGCTTTTGCATCTGGTTTGTTAAAGAATTAGTACAAAGGCAAAAGGTAAAATCTGATACTTAACCGTACTTTGATCAATATCCCTCTAGCTAATTACATTGATTATGAGATGGCAAAAGGGACTGCGACTCATCTTCATTTGAAAAAGCAATAGTACAGAGTTGATGCGGGGGTTCCAGGGCAGCTTATTTATGTCTAAAAAGACTGACCATTCACAAGATCTTGTCTAGAGATTCCCCTGTGCCCCAGGAAGAGCAGTGGTCCATGAATACTGTGGATGCTTCTTTAAATGTCATGAAGAACCATCCAAACAATCAGCCCTGAGGCATTCTGGACCTCATGAAGAAATAAAAACAATCTGAGAAAGCTCAAGTGTTTTGAAACTAAAAGAAAATTGTGGGAAATCAGGAGCTATGTCAGTAACTGGTACAATAGTCTGGATGTTAATTTACATGACTTTTTTTCAGCTACCGTTACCTCACTTACGGCCGCTCCTGAGCTTTCATGTCCCCCCCTTATCAGACTTCTGAACTGTGAAACTCTCCTCAGAGTACTGGAGCTATTCAGAAATGTTTCAACATGATATTTTTTCCAATTGGAAAATGTTGATTTCTTCAATATGAAGCATTTAATGGAAACTTGTTTATTTTGATGAGGACCATTCTTACGTCTAGGATGGAATTTCTGGCCAAAACCACAGACACAAAAATAGCTAGTAGCTTAGGGAGATATTTACCTCACCTGACTTCTACTGTCTCAAAGTTAGACATTTATTCTTAGTTAGACATCTAGGTTTCCTCTGTAGTTAGTAATTGAGACTAGATGCCCTGCTTTTAGATGGCTAAAATTACAGCAAATGAATCATACTCTGAGAGACTAGGAAAACTCACTGGGAATGCATGAGTCATGTGTCCAGCCTACCTGATGCAAGCAAGTGCTAGAATCTGGGACTTCACCCTCCCAGGGGATCCCTCTAACCATCAGGCAGGAGTGCCCCTTCTACCCTCACTTCTAGAAGATGTTCCGTCTTGTGAGCCTAATAAACAATTTTTTGGGCAATACCAGGAGCCAAGTAGAGAAGAGACTGCAGCCTAACACCAGGCTTTTGAATCATCTTCTGGTACAATTAGGATTTAATTATTTATATAAAATAGGACAGGTCTAGTAGGAATCCTTTAAAAGAAGCTGCTCTGACATCAGTTACCTTCAGGGAAAAGAACTGGGTCTCAGCTCAGATATGGGTCTCTCCCCATCTGACATCCTTGACAATTGATTCTTCTGGACTTTGATTTATTCTGAGGGTTTTGGTTTGGTTCTGATTTGAAATGACTCTACAGGCTAGCCCTCTACGATTGCTCAAAAGAACCCAATTTTTATCATCTTGCATGCTCTACTCCTTCCCTCTGTGGCACTTCCATCCACAGTCTTCCAGGCAATGTATGGAGCTATCTGCTATCTGCTAACTTAGGAACAAGCCCAGAAAAATGAGCCGTGTCCATAAATCTGCAGGCTATTAGCAAGATTATTCTACTTGGTAGTAATCTGCTAGTCCCCAGTTCCTCTCCAGAGGGATTCTATTTCACAAGCAGTTCAAATTAAACTTTCCTGTCTCACACAGCTCAGTTAAAAGAAGACTTTCTTTGATACTTTCAGTCCTTCCATTCTTGAACTGGAGATCGTAAGACTTTTGTGACTTCCTGTAAAAATGTTTGTGCTATGGTTCATTCCAGTATGACCCTAAAAACTTACATTGTATCATTGTTCTTAGCAAAGCCTTAACAAACATCTTTAATCAATTAATTCTTTTCGCTGTCCCCTGTATAAACCAATGGCAAGCAACAGATGTTACTGAAGCACCCGATAAACTCTCCCTTTCCTGAAGGGATTGAATGTGTATCCTTTACACCTCATTCAAGGACTTGGCTATACAATACTTATGTTCACAGTTGATAAACATGCAGTTAGACTGCAAAGGGAAACAGAATTCTTTAATTTATAGCATACTCCCCAACATGGTGTAGGTACAATAACTATTTCTGTAAACTCTGAAAAATGGAAACTATCCTTAAACATCACTGAATTTAGTAGCAAGGTGCCAATTATGTAATTTTTTTTCCTTTCTTTTTCCATAAGTAAGGTTTTCTTGTGGAAGAAATAAGAAACCATTGGTATTTAGTGAAGGGCAGCTAAACACTCCAGAGCTGATTATGGCCGAATGAATGTATTGCTGTATTCAATCCTACTGAAGCCGTACCGAAGCCTTTTCACTGTTTATCCAATGTACTGAGACACAATGAACATTCATTTTTGTCCAGAGGTTTAGTATCTTTTTAGGCAATTGTAAAGTAGGATTTTCCATGTCCTATAAAAAAGTATCCCTGCCTAGTACAGCATCCCAGAAGATGCCAAAACCCCTGTGTTCCAGAGGAAAGAGGCACATGCCCCATAGCCTACAAGCAGGGTTATTCACAGTTAACCCTTTGAACACAAGTTCTGAGCAGCAAAAAAACCTCTACCTTCCATTTTTTACAAATGCTTTGACATAAGTGAAAAATACTTTGTGACACACATATAAAAGTGGAACTCTCTGGCAGTGAAATAAAGGAAAGTCAAACAAGTCCCAGCTAAGAAAATATCCCTTTAAGATACTGTGTTGTGGCTGAATTTTGAGGAAGGCAGAAAAGCCAGTGATCAGAAAACCAGCAATGACCAATGATCATCTGAAAATAATCTCTCTTGCCTTTATTATTTGTGTGAGCTACAACCTAAGAATTTATCTTCAAATTCAGAGTTCATTGGCACATCTGAAAAATGTAGATAATTTCTGCCACCACATCAAATCCAAATCTGAATTTTCTTTTCCCCTTTCCATTAGGCTGTTCAATTTCTTTAGGCCCATCTGGAATACCTCCTAAGCCTCCATGAGGTGAACCAAGAATAACATGGCAGTGGTTGAGGAAACAATATTCTGAAGCAGCAAGAAACTGTAATTAAGTGTCATAGTCACATACAGTCCATTATCCCAGAATAAATAACATTTATTTATGGATTAAACACAGACAAGTAATTGGCAAGCCTGCATAAACATCTTTATACTTACGGTGCCGGGTCGTGGGTAAGGAATTCTGCCCTGATATGGAATCAGCTGGTGGTTTGGGCCCTCCTTGTGTGCAAATGGCCCATTGAACACAGTCTGGATGTCAGATAGATGATACACACACACAGCTGAGCCTTTAAATATGGAGCTGGAAGACAGTAGGAAAAGGTTAGTATTGCAACCTACTTACTTTTGTAGAGCTTTTCCATCATTTTGCTTTTCCATCATGGTCCAAGGATGAAATTGATCTCTAAAATAATATATTTAATACAATTTAATGTTTCTACAACATGGATTTAATACATTTAAAAATAAACTAATCTATTTTTCCCAATATACACCATTACTCTTTAGAGACCTCACACCTTTTTGAACACTGAACTATAAAAAGAGGAAGGAAGGTACTGCCCTACTGGTGGGAAAAGAAAATTTCCTAATGTTCAATATAAAAGAAATATAATCTGGCCCTGGTTATATCAATGCCAAAAACATTGCTGACTTCAGTGAGACAAGAGTTTTATAAACTTCGTACTGCCAAGCTCAGCACAGGTTTCCAGAACTCTCTACCAGTATATTAACCACAAGACCTCCACAAGCCTTTTAAATACATGGACAAAATATTAACCAAAACATCCAGTGCAATTAAAATTGGATAGGTTGTTACAATCAGTTTCCAACTTTTCTAAGCAAAATAAGGACAGGTTGTGGCTGTAAAGGCATTACTCCTATATAGTCCTCAAATCCACCCACAAAACTGGTCTTAAAAAGACCTCTTCAAGAGGGTTGAAGCTTGATGTTTCCCGAATAGAATCTGGGGGGTCACTCATAAGAAGGGCCTGTTTTTTCCAGCACTCTGTGTTCAGCAATGGTCTCAGATGGTCTCAGCCAGCACGAGCCCTGAATGGCCTCCATCACCCCTTGATGATGAAGGGTACTAGAGGAATAATTTCCAGAGTGATGCTAAGGTTCACTGCAGTGAATTAACTCCTTTTTTTTTCTCACTGCATATAAGGCTTGAAATACGTATCTCAACAAAGTGGAAACTCCAGATGGTCTAAAATCTGCCTGATGTTAACTGCAGGATGAAGATAATTCAAGTAACTCTGTTTTCAATTGACGAAAAAAAAAACCACTCTAGAAAAAACCTAAAACATTACACATAATGTCTAAACAAGGAATGTGCAACCACATTGCTCTCAGTTGTATATGGACTAATAGGAGGAACCTTTTGGATGGATTATGGTATTTGTGGAGTTTTAGTAGGTATTGATAAGTTTTAAGAAATTTATTTCCAGATGTTTTATGTTAGATTTACAGCAGATTATGCCACTAAAATAATTTGCTTTAATATTACTTGGGTTTCCCTCTGTATGGTTTAGATAAAAATACTAATAGTTATTTGCTGGATGTTTCTCTCTTGCTACTGTTACGAGTTGGAGGTCTACAGAGGTGAAGCTAAAGGAACTGTTAAGAAGTAAAAATCCTTATAATTTCTGTATTTAATAGGCAACACATTCAACGTACTGAACAAAGAGAAAGGACGCACAGACCGTGATTCACAGTAACAGAAATGTATAAATGTAAAAATCTCAGTAAAGACAGAAAACAGCTTGAGACCCAGGAAAAAGTCAAGTTTTCTCTTTGTTGTCACCATATGTGATTCAAACCTCATTTCCACTAAAGAAAAACCAGTAGGATTAGGTAAAAGTGATCCTAGTTCAGGCATGTTGCCTCCACAACCTAATCATAAGTGTGGTTTTACTGCTAAACATAACCTCAGCATTTTCTCCTTTTGTGTAATAGGAAGTATAAAATGTAGACAGCACCAAACGTTTACAAGTTATGGGATTCTTTTTCTCCCAGTGAAATATCATAATATCGTATTCACATATTTGGGACAGCAGATCTCTGGATCTCCAAGAAAAAAAAGACAGAAAAGGGTTTGGGAAAAATTATATTTTCATGCAAGGATTTTTTAGAAATTGTAATTTAAGGAATTATTAGTGTCCTGGGTTCAGCAGTAGCAGTAATTTTTCTCCTTCTTAGTAGCTGGTTCAGTGCTGTGCTTTTGACTTTCAGCCTGGGAACAGCACTGATAACACCGATGTTTTTAGTTGCTGCTCAGTAATGTT
>WYDI02001332.1:0-13355 GCA_009867235.2 Psittacus erithacus
GGAAATTTCAAGTAAATGTTCACTGGAAAGAAGTCACACACAGGCATCGTCCCAGTGGGAATCCCACCTCTCTGAGAAGAGCCATCAGTGGTACACATCAGCAGCACACTTCCAAATATTTTAAAAATTATTCCTGTTTCATCATTAAGAAAAGAAAAAAGGTGACAGAAGAAATCTTCCACACGAGTGCAAGTTTACAGTGGTTTGCAGTACCTTACATAGGCATCCAGGACAAAACTGATTCATGGCATGCGTCTAAGCCCAGGGCCTTGAGACTTCATCTGCCAGCAACACACAAAGGAGCCAGCTGCTGCATGGTAGCACTAGCAGAAGCTCCAATCCTGCCCAACACTTTCTCCAAGATGATTCTTGCAAGACTGATTTTGTTTCTCTGAACCATCTGCCAACACAAGGAAAGGTTACTGATACCTATGGACCATTACACATGATTTACTCTTCATGTGGATGCTTGTGCTCCACCAGAGAAGATGCATTAAATTGCCGCCTCCTCTGGCAGCATCTAGTACTCACCAGGCCAAAAAAGTTCTTAGTTATGAAAATGTTCACTAACAAATAACCATCAAATGCTCTTCAGGGCTATAAGCAACCTCTCAAGCCAGGAAGATGTTACTAAAGAAAAAATACAGCTTGAAGCCATATTCCCATCCCTATAATGGCTCCTACTCACTAGGAAGCCTCTCCTTTGAACACAGCCTTCCTGATGGGATAGCTTAAATTTTGCCTCCAGTGAGATAACCTGGAGGAAATTGTTTAGAAGTGTTTTTCTGTTTGTTTGATGCTGTTCTTCTTTCTCTCTCATTTTTTTCATGTGCTTTGTTTACTCTTGAGAAAGGATTTGTGTGCCTGTGAAGATGATTGAAGCACCCTGTTCTCAGTCTTTCCATGGATCACTTCTTTGTGCTGTGCGCCATCCTTTCTTCCCGCTACTCCTCCCTTTGTGACAAAAAGCACTGTTAATTGCATAGATTAGTTTCAAATCCAGGATCAAAGGTTTAGCATTTCGATTTTTTGCTCTTCAGGCATTTTATTTTCTTTCTCTCATTATGAGAAATTTGAAAAGCCACTCACAACAGAATTGAACTGATTTTCCTCTCTAAGTTGAGTAAAAAAGCTAAATGAAGAAGGAGAATATTCTTACTTGACCTATTGTGCTGTTTTAGGAGGTTGATATGCACTGTAACACTGAAAATGCAAAGTGATGGTTTTCAAGAGTATTTACAAAACACCTACTACTGGAAGCCACACTGCTGAGAAAGGCAAGGCTGCCACTGTGTCACTTTTAGCATTCATGACAGTGAGAAAACCTAAACAACTCTAGGCACATAATCTGCTTATGTACCATTCTCTAAGTTAAATAAAAAGGCATGTTGTGCTCCTAGTCTATCAAAAATTTGTACATGCATTCAGGATGGACATCTGGCATTTTGAAAAGCATTGCTAGGCTTTTCAGAAATATATATATGAAATATATATATAAAATATATAATATATATAAAATATATAAAATATATAATATATATATACACATATATATACACACATTTTAAGTGGGATGACAGACCTCCATTTGAAACATCGACAAAGGACAGCACTTGTGAGAGTGCCTTATTCCTGAGGGCAGCATGGACTTGAAGTTCCCTGTGCACTTCTCAACCAAATTCAGCCCTATTTTCTCAACTCAGATTTATTTATTTATTTATTTATTTTAAAGAGGGGTATGAAGGAGGGCAGGAGGAGAGATTTTAATATTTTAATCCTGGCTTTACTTATCCTTTGCCTTTGAAAATAAATTTTACTTTTGATTCAGTTTTGGCAGTCACATTTTGCAAAATTGCTTGCATTCAATTTGAGCAACTGTTTTACACTATACCTTGTCATGCTGGGTTAAAACAATCCCAGGTGTAATACTCCTGGAATAAACAGACTTACACTGAAAGTCAACCTATGGAGTAAAAGCTGTGTACGCGAAAGCATATGTTACTAATCCTGTGCTTAAAACTTTCAGCCAAAGTAAAGAACTTACACTTAATGACACGGGGGTGGTGAAGATGAAGCTAGATAAAAGCACAGCTCTCCACCGTGTTGGAGTTATTTTTCTTATGTATAATCACTATAGAGCTTTCCTTTCCCTTAGCAGTAGCCAATCAAAACCGTTCAAAAATGGCAGATGACTAAAGCATCCTTAACAACAAGCAGCATATCGTTTGCTCAGTGTCTGCATTAGCTAATTAAAATAGAAGCTGAAAGAATCAGAAGCAGATCTATTACGTGGTTTGCTTTTATGTAAGTTGGATTTATTTGTGTTCAGGCTTACAGCAAAACAGTTCATGATTCGAGAAAGTGCCTGTATGTACAGGCTGTTCATATGGTATTTTGTTTCTTGAAATGTTCCCAAGATTAAAAATAAAAAAAAAAAAAAAAAAAGAAAAGAAGAAAGATCTACCCTTCCTATAGCTACCTTTTATCATCAAAGACAATGGGAGTACAGAATGATGGTTTACTTGCCCACACACCAAAGAAAACTGTATGTCATTCCTGCATTCCAATTTGCTGATGGCTGCAAGGGATGGATATATTTTCTTTCTCCTTTCTTTTGTTTCTTGCTTTAAGGAAACTTGAATGCCCTCTTTCCTTGTTTTTCCCACTCGTCCATCTGCAACATCTAATAGGAATTTTCACCAAAGATGTTTGGCCACACTCCCAGACCATGGGAATGAGGTTTGGGTATTCTATTGTCACACAGGTTTAAAAATATAAACATCTTTTTCTATTTCTGCTTTTTCAGACAGTGAGAAAAGAGAGCATTGAACAAACACTCAGCATTAAAGTAATAAAATATCAGGTGAATTTCCTCTGTATTTCAAGCTAATTATTTTTCCACTTTGGTCACACAGAGCTAAGAAGCATTTCAAGTGATGCAAATTAGAAGAGGGCTAACATACAAACTATAGCTTCAACTGCCACTCTTAGAGTAGCGAATCACTCTTCTCCCTCAACCACCCCTTTCAAGTTCGATAGCTTAGTGTAACCATTTTAATTGTTTTTTTTCTGCAAGGCATGAAGATAAGCCATGCATGAATCAATACATGAATGAATCAGCCTCTGGTCTAGCTTACTTATGTACTCAGCATTTATATCTTTGCATAATTTACAGCAATTGAAACTGTAGCTGGTCTTTGCACTCAGCTGAATGTGGCTTGTTTACACAGTCCAATAGGGTTTCAAGTTCCGGAAAACCTAATTCTGTAGGGATTGCTCAAGTGAGATGAAAACACCTGGGGCTTTGTGCTAAAATAGACACAGTTAAGTACCTAGGTGTCCCAGCACTTTCAGCCAGAGCCTGGTAAGATCACCAGCCTCTTGGCTTTGCCCAAATGGTCTCACTTAACACAAAGGGAGATTTGGCTCCCCAGGAAAAATGCCTTTGGCCTCAAATTCAGTAAGCTGAAATTCACTAACTATGAGTCAGACTGATCTCAGTGAGCTGTAGTTGCTTAAAAATTAGGCACGTATTCTAAGTTACTTGTCCAGACTCCTGCAATGCACTGAGATACCTCCTGCACTCAGCTGTTCCCCAGCCCCTGGAGTTGTCCCTCAGATATCTGGGATTCAACTTCTGGGACCACATCTCCCAGCTGGCTGACTCTTGGATGTTAGCCTCAATTGCCCGCTGCCACTAACCTTAAGGAAAATGAGATTTGAGGCCACTAAAAGCAAGTCACAGTAACTATTCCCAACATTTTTTGAAAATGCTCCTTTTTATCAGCATGTTCCCTTCAGCTTTCTGTGTCTTCTCTTGTTATCTATCATAGGGATGAGGACTAATGGGAATGCAATTTCTGCCAGGTCCCCTCACAGATCTTCTCAGGGAATGGTGTTCTTCCTCCATTCTCTCCTCCTCCTCACAAACACACTCCACAATTCCCCCAGGCGCCAGTGAAAACAGGGGGCCCTTATGCACTATCTGCCTCCACAGTCTCTCTGTTACTTTGGATTCCATTGGCATTTGGTAGGGCAATTCTGTTTTTGTCATCTCTCTTGGTTGCATTCTCCTGGGGATATGTTTTTTTATATTCTGCATCTTAAAAGATTCCAGGGAAGAATTTGTGTTCCTCAAATTTGTGTTTGAAGTGCTCAGATTTAGCAGTTACAATTACAAAACAGTAGAAACCTGTGTGTGAGGAAAGATTTTTTGGATTGGAAGGATATTTTTATTTTGGTTGTAGCTGTCAAAGGGGATTTCATGGCTCTTCACATTACATCTCACCCCTGCAGCTGACATCAGAGCAATCTTTGCTGCTTGAGTAAAAGGAAACTCAGGGAGATACGTTATTCAGTTTTGTGCAGAGAAGGAAAAAAAATATATTGTCAGAACCAGTCTAGAGCTCCACATTGAATAACATCTGTATTTAAAGAGAAACATGGGGCAATGGTCTTAATGAGTTATTGTTATTTCCTAAAGGCACAGATAAAGTGTTTGGCTTTGTGGAAGTCAGAAATCTCAAAACAGCCACGTCCCATTAACAAGGCACATCAAACACCAAAGCCTGATTTTTAGTTCAGCTGAAGGCTAAGGATTTACACCACTGACAACAGCCATGCATCTGGTCACATACAGTCAGGAAATGAATAACTCTGCTTGAACAGAGGAGAGTGAGGGTGCAATAAAAACATATCCTCCAAAAGGATCTGAGGGGGGAAGTGGGAGGAGAGAACTCAGCTCTCATGAGAAGAACAAAGCCTGTCTCACGCTGGATCCCACTCTTCTGCAAAACACAGTGCAGGAAAGTGCCTGAGCCTTAAGACATCACCAGGAAGATATTTCCAGGCCAGTAACTCGGCCTGCATGATGGTCTGTACCCAGGGTGCCAAGAGGGCACTGAGAGGTCCTCCTTGTGCAAAACTGAGTGCTGGGCTGCAGGATGCTGGTGAATATGTTTGGCTTGTCAGTCACCCAAATGTCCATAGTAACTAAGAAGTCAAGACTGCTTGCTCTGTGTCTGCTTGTGAAGTAAGAAACTACACATTTTATTTGGCTGGGTGACATACAGTTTTGGTATTCATTTCTATAAATGCATAAGGATTTGGGAAGCAGTTAAACAACAAGCATGCCCAGAAGGGCTGGAAAAGGGTAAAGGAGTGTGTGCTTTCTTGATAATATCTGATAAACCCAAAGTAAAACAAACCCAGAAAAAGAAGCTGTGAGTCTTTTTTAGCACATTATAATGCAGTGAGAAGGAGCATAAATTCTGGTTTGTTTTGTTTTGCCTTCTTTGTACATTGCCCTCATTGACTTCAGTCTTGCCTACCTCAGGCAGAAAAAAACCTCAACTGACCTGCCTGGAAAGTGTGTTTCCAGAAGTGAAGCAGAACTACTCAGTCCCTAAGTGGGTTAAATAGCAAATGTACTTACTCTTGCTTAAAAATTAAACAGCTTTGTATGGTGACACTTGGTGGCTTGGTCTGTTTCAGTGACACAGTTTATCATGATACCATGAGCATGCCGTTCCTGTTTGCAGAGAGATGTTTGTGTTCTACAGACATATGCCTTGTTGATACCTTTGGCCACCCGGTGTCTTGCTTTATCTGATTAATATTTTATTGATTTTTCGTGTAATTGTCATAAGCATTAGCAAGGTAATTAAAATCAGAAGTATTTTGTTGTGTGGCTATCCACGCTGAGTTGCAACACCTGGCCTAGAAGGTGTACGTGAACATCTTTTATTCATAGATTTTGTGACCTAGAACTAGAATTCTTTTAAAGTAATTAGCCATGACAGATGAGTACTAAATCAGAAGACAAACACAATAAAACATAAAATGGATTATTTCTTCTCTCACACTGCTGATAATGGCAAGAAACTTCATTGTGTCTTGGCAGAGTGTTCCACTTCCTCTTCTGTACGCATGTATGAAACAAAAAGTACATTTTGTATTAATATAGGTATAGTATACCTAAAAATAAATACATGTGATCTCACCCACACAGAGGAGTAAATGAGAGCAAAGCCAAGCTTGCATCTTCAGAGGAATGTAGAATGATCGCTGAAGGGATGAAGACAGAATTGGTACTTGGGCCACTTGGGCTAATGGTGCTATTTGCAGAGCCAATTCAAAGTGCTCTGAAGTCAATAACCAGTTAATTGGCCTTGACCAGCTTCAGATCTTTGGTTCCTGTGACAAAAGTAGGAATCTGCTCAACTTAATCTGAGAATGTTAGTTAGTACTTCAATTTCAGTGGAGCAAATGGTGTAGTCTATACTTTCATGTAGGTTATTGAAGTTTTCCCCTGCTGACAGATGAGATGGGATTGTTCCTCAGATGTAGGCGAGATGTATACGGTATTTTTGAGAAATCACATGCCAGAGTAGAATTAAGGGCTTGAAGGCTCCTGACAGTAAAAGACAAAGGGAGGTAAGACACACTGCACAGTGCAGCAAAAACAGACTGTGCATATTGAAAAAAGGCTTTTATTGTAACTGTACCAGAAAAATTCTTGAAATAACTTTCAAGACACTCAGCCTCACAACTAAATTAATGGCTCACTTTTTTCCAGCTTTCTTTAGGACCCGGGATACCTATCTTGAATGGACACTTGTGTTTTGTATTTGGATTTAGCCTCTGTTTCTCTGTGGTCGCACCTGTTGGGCAATCCTACCTGCCTTCCCAAGTGAAGCATATCTCTGTCTAACTGGCAGATCGGGAGGGAAACTGCCAACCACCACCAGGTCAGGACAGTTCTCAGCTTGAAGTTTTGCCTGCAAGAGATGGGAAAAGCCTGTCTGACTCATGAAATGCAGTGCCAAGGAGAGGAGAGGCGCTGGGGCAGAGGCCTTTCCTTGCCCCACTGCTCAGGATCATGCTGTAAAAGGAAGCCTCTGCCAGCTACGTGGCTGCCAGATCCACAACAGCCCTGTCTTCTCAAGAAGTGATCAGAGGCCACACAGCCACCCCATGGCAGCACATAGGCAGCACTCCCGCACCAGCCTGATCTCAAACCTCCTGCAGCCCAGATGGTGATGGCAGCCCTGCAAGGTGCCCACCGCCATAGGTCAGGGATGCAGGAAGGAGCAGCCTCTCAAATCACCTCCCTGCTGTGCACCATGGCTCATACAGCACTCCCCATTCTCTGCGCGAAGTGCAGCAGATGATGGCCGTTATCGGATCTAGCCTCACTGACCTTGCACCATTGTGGATACAGAGCAGCCACATGGCCAGGGCACTGGAAAAAAGGCTTAAAATCTGCTCCCAACTGTTTCCCAGAGGGCGTTTACTTCCTCCCACCTGACAGGCATGACTGACTGTACAAACATTCCTTGCCCCTTTGGGGACAAAGTCAAACAAGCAAACCTTCAGCAGCAATTTGAGTTTGTGTGACACTGCTCTCAGACACATTAAAAGTGATTATATGGCAAGTAACTCTTAGCTGGGAGATGGTAACAAAGAGCTGAGAGTTCAAAGACTAGCTGGAGTCATCTATTCAGTTATGATAATAACCAGGGTGAAAATGATAACAGACTGTGAAACAGAATTGCCATTACACTTAACAACAGATGTGTAATTGTTCCCAAATCCTTCAGTACTGAAAAGTGCACCTCAATGATTTTAGCCCCATGCAAATTAACTGGGCTTGAGCTCTCCAAGTTAAGGAGTCTCAGGTATGGATTCAGGCAGAAGAGTGGCAAAACAGGGATCTCCCTGACCAACAGTGCTACGAGATAGCAGCATCACCCTTCTGTTATCTAGCCCTCCAGCACATCTTCTGCCCGCATGAATGCTGAGCCACAGTAGGAGAATCACAGGGAAAGGAGGAGTGGGCTAGCCATTAAAAAGGGATCATGAAACTGCACTGCACCATAATGGATGACTGAATGCTGTGTGGCTTGTTGGTGTCTGGATGAGACATAAAGCCAAGGCACTGTTTACTATGTCTGCTCTTCAAAGCTCTTATCATTTTTACTTCAGAAGAGCAGGATGTGACACCTAGTTTCCTGCCCAGATTTTAACCAAGTAATTAATTTATTTTTCCCCTTTAGTGTAAACAGTGTTTTGCTTTGTGGTAGCATTCAGTGCTGCTTGGTGCCCTGAAATCCTCAGTGTTGTCCTCCCTGACAAAAGTCACAGTTGAAGAAAATAATTTTAGCAAAACCAGCTATTTTTCCAATAGTATTTTGGTTGAAAATGCTTATCCATCCTCACAGATGTAACACCTATGTCTCAGGCACAATTCTGCAGCAACACTTCCTGTAATCTCTCTGTTGAGCTTTGCTCAACACAAATCAAATCAAGAGAAGCTTTCACTGATGTGAAATACAACTGAGCGAGCATTTGCTAGGGTATATGTCCTAACCAAATGGATTTTCTTTTCAAATTTCCAGCACAATTTAGATTCTTCATGTGTTACCGTGCTGCAAAAAATTGTTGTCATGCAAGACCAAACTGCATTATGCTTTCAAAGCTGTTTCCATGTTGAAAGGAATATGGAATACCAATCAGAGGTAATTCAGTTGCAGATTATTCTCCTTTGTGGGAGGAATCGGGTTTTGGCCACCAGGACGTGTAGAGCAATCGTCCATCTCTCTGTAATAAAAAAAAGGACAGTACATGTATGTATGCAGGGGAGTTTGAATAATCAGTTCTACTTTATAGCAGCTGTTAGTAGGATGGTGTTCCTCTACAAATACCTGTTATTCCATATTTATTAACCATCAATTTATAGGCCAGATATTTAGCTGGTGTATGTCTGGACTGCTCTGTTGAGGTAGCTCCCTTGTATTATACAAACTGCTTCCCAAACCTAACATACTGCACATTTCCTAACATTTCCAAATTTATAAATAAGGTATTTTTGACAGACAACACTTTATAATGTTTTGCTTGGAAAGCAGGACACTCCTTTTAACAACAGTGTATGAAAGGGGCAGGGACTGAGGGCATATATTGACTGAGGGGAAATAAGGTGTTTTATTTTCTTGCATCCACACAGCCAATCCAAGGATTTGAGACTTCAAAACTACAAGTATTACTTAGCACTGACAAAAGCAGCAAGTGTTACCTGGCAAAAAGGGGCTGGTTCAGAGCTGCAGAAGCAAGATGTGTCAAATGCCTCTAGATTTCCTCCCTCAAAAGTAAACAACTCTTGTAGAATACTGAGGTTGTCAAAATAACAAAATATCTAATTGAAGCAGATGCTTTTGAGTCAGAAGGCGGTAGTCCTTTGTTTGAGATCAGTCAGTCATATCACCCAGCACTACCAAGACAGGAATGAGCCACACAGTTACCTTGTATGAGTCAGTCATGAGTGACTTCGCTTGTGACTTTAGATAACTTCCACAAACATACCAGTTAGGACTTGTGGCACCAATTATTGGGTACCCCTTAGCTGGGTACAGATTGCAGAGTAGGACTCAGTGGGCCTGGTTGACCAGTCTCTGTGCTGTTGAAACACCATGGACAATGCTGGTTGTGCATGGAGGTAAATGGAGGGGCTACTGGGGAGCTCTGCTTTGAGACAGAAAGGCATTCAGTGAGAATCCTAAGCAACAAGCAAGGGCTGACTGTGCTCCAAGTACAAGAAAGGAAGAAAACTGAATGCAACTGTAAATGTTCTGGGATTTAAATACATGTAATTGTCATTAAATGCAAAATTAGGTATTCTCTGTTTTTGTCGCCAAAAGTACTTGGATTTTGAATAAACTACAGTACTTCCTCCCCTCACAGTGCTGTCAGATGGCTTCTCACAGGCTGCATCGGTCAGCTGGGTCCATTTCCAACCCATGCTACTTTACCTGACATTTTTAGGTGCCCTATCAGACAGGTTGCATGAGGAAGGAGCATAACAGTATTTCTGAGTTTTGCATGAGGCCAGTGATTTGGTGTTTCAGCCACACCAATGTGTGCTGAAATGTTCTGTCCCTTCTTTGAAAGAGAACGCATCATAAATTCAATCAGTTTGAAAAATGAACCATGGCATAATGTTTTGTAATCAGCTACAAAGTCCCTTTGGTTACACACCAAACACTGAGCTTCTTTACAGAAGAATGTAAGTGGTATAAGCAGTCACCTCGACGGCTCCTGTTCCCACTTGCTTTCCAGCTTTGGCAAGGGCAGGGATACAAATTCCTTCATGTTCCCATTCGCTGGGTGATAACAGCACTAATGACGGCAGTGTTGACAAGGCAGGGTAATTTATCAGTCTCTTTCCAGACCTCATTCAGAGCTCAGCTAGAGATGACGCACTGGGTGTCACCAGGCACTGTTCCCTGCCCTCAGGGGCTGCCAGCTCAGGACCCCTGCAGGCCCTTCAATGCTCTCCAGCGAGGTAAAGCTCTTTCCATTTGCCAGACCCATCAATTCTGGTTGAATGTAGGTCACCCGTACACAATATACAGTACGAAAACCTTTGAAGCTCTGCTTCCAGCACCATTGTAGCCTGCTTCAGTCCCACCTAATTTTCACTTTCCAGGAGTGTAATGTCCACCCTTCTCCAGTAGCCAAAAGAAACTGAGGCCCCCATGGTGCTTCTGCTGCTGTTTACATGGTCTAATTTCTCACAGCACAATGGAGTACATAACAAATGTGGCTCTCAGGGATGTGTGTAGACTAAATTATATTAAAAGAGAAAGTGCAGATGGAACCACTAATACCATCGAGGTACATGGTGTTACCTGATTCTTCTCATTATAAAGCACTGGTTTTCAGCTGTTGGTGATTTTGTGAGGCTCTGGGGGAGGAGACGGGGAAGTTTGCCATGCCAGGTGCCTCCCCACTTCTCAATTTTTTATTTAATTATTTGATAGAGTTTTAACAAAGTGGTTTAGCCATTTCCAAAAATGAAACTGGGGGCATGGGAAAGAGAGAGAAAAGTTGTCAAGGCAACAGTAATCCCATTATTTTCTGACTTCTCATTGCCTGACTAGGCCACCTTTATCTTCTTTTCGTGCCATTTTTGTACATAAAAATAATGTTGGAGACAATTATTCTCATCAGTTTTAAGAAAAGAGCTGCCTAGGTAGTAAAAGGACATTAAGACATGCATTTGCAAACAAAACAAACCAGTACCTTCATATCGTTGGCTGCTGGATTTCTCCTTGCTATTTTGCAAACAGGCTTTCAGGACCTAATCTCTGTTAGGAACATCTTTTTAAATTGCCCTCCATCCAGACAAGATCAAGAAACTCATTTCCCCAGCTTGAAATGCAATTGACAGCCTCCACACGTTCTGCTATTGAAACCGTTGAGCATATGCTAGTGTTCAATAATCATTTCCCTTCAGATTTTATGCCTCATTGTTATTTTTCACACAACAAAATGTTTTAAATGAGGAGGAAAGCTCTGCTTTATGTTTTGGGGGAATGTCCTTGGGGAGTGTTTCCATTCAGAAAACATTTTATTTACAATTTTTTTGTTGTCTTACATTTGTGTGTATATATGTATATATATTAGTAATCCCTGGTATTTAAATACCATTGATGCATATTTTTGTATTTTTATACTGAAAAATAAGGAGGCAACAATTTCTAGCAAATAGACCACTGGGTTACAGTAAATGAAATTGAAATTCTAATCAGGGTTTTGCCATTGCACTTCTGGCCTGTATGACAAGCCATTTTATTTCTCTTTCTCTGTTCCCCAGCCCATGAAATTGGAACGATATATGATCTCTCCGATTAAGTACATTGATGTCTATGATAAAAGGCTTTGTGGAAAAGCTGGGTTTCATTATTTGTATGTCACATATAAAATATATAGTATACAAAAATATCTATCTGTACAGAAGAAATTTAATGGGCATAAGAAGAGATCAGATATTATAATAGACATCAATATTATTGATTTTGTTCTTATTCAGGTTGAGAGGTCCCCAACAGTAGTACTTTTTCCAAAGCACAATGGTTTCTGCTTATGTTTGGTACCACCCATAAGGGCCTGTGTCTTGGATTTGCCCTCAGTATTACTCTGCTGCGCTATTTTCCGTATCATCAGAGCTTGCCACCTTTCTGCTGTAGGAAACTGGGCTCACATTTCTTTTTCAAGTATGTTCTGACAACCCATGCAGCCCTGCACCTAGCCAATATGTGTGTAAGTACTGAATCCAGTCCAGCGCTGTACACTAATTAAATAAGTGCACTTTAAGAACAGATGTGATATTTAAAAAATCTCATCAAAACCTTTTTCTGCAAAACATCCAGTATAGCAGTGCTATGAAGAATTTCTGAGTATAACAGAGATGATTTTACTACTGCAAAAACAGCAACAAAAATAAACCCATGGCAGGAACAGGAAAACACACTTGTTAAATAACAGCCAAATCAGCCAGTGTGAAAATCTGATGAGAAGTTACTGGATGCAAAGGAGTACATGTGCATACACCGCATCATTGCCACAGAGATACAGGATGTTATTAGTACAACACGAACCTTCCCTCAGCTGTCACTAAACCTCAGGCTGTGCCTGCTCTTGGGTTGTTTGACTAATTCTGAGATGCATTTGGTACATTTCAACTTACACCCTGTTCTCCACCTGACAGGGTGAACTATGCCACTTTTTGTCATGTGGCAACATTGAAGAAAAAAAGCTGCATGTGCTTTCTCCTCCTCCCCAGCCCCCTCAAAAACAAAGTATTGCAGCAGTGCATAGATAACTTGAACCACACACCTGCAAATGCTTAAATGTATGCTGAATCTTACTCCTGAGCTTCCCAGTTTGACCTAGTGCAGGGTTTTATCCTGCCTGTAATAAAATAAGTGGCAGGATTTCCACTGGGAGGAAGCTAAGTTCTTGGGCCTTTGCAGTATCATGGTTTAAGCTGAACCCAGGAGACGCAGTAATAGGAATATGGTTCTGTGCCCACAAAAGTTCATGTGAGTTTTCTCACTAATCATGCATTAATCAAATCCTCTGTTCCAAATAATAACAATAATTAAGTACATCGCAGTCCCAAAAGGCAGGTATAGTGATGCAGGCACGGGTCAACAAAGTCCATGCACTTCTAATGTGGTCAGTACAGAACTGACACATTGCTAGGCTTGGAAATCAAATATAAATGCTGCTTATCTGCCATTTTAATTTCTACTACAGCACTGGCATGGTGGAAAAATCCACAGCTGTGAAACAGCAGCTGGCAGCTAGTTGTTTCCTGAACTCCTCATGTCTTCAAAGAGCAAAAACACCTGATGCTTTTCTAGCTCTTCCAGAAATATAAAGGCAGTTTGCAAAGGGTAACAAAAGTCATATTATGGCCACACATGTATATATGAACATTGTTGTGGTTTAAGCTTAGTCGTAAATTAGACAAAGCATGTAGCCTGCTTGTTTTCCCCCCACAACCTGTC
>WYDI02001335.1:0-11873 GCA_009867235.2 Psittacus erithacus
TGTGTTTGAGAAATTGATGTAGGGATTTAGGATGAATCGAGGGATAGGGGATGGGGGGGGGGGGGGGGGGGGGGGGAAAAGAAGAGAAAGCATTTATTTTTGGCTTTAAGCTTAAGAAATAAGAATTAAAAAAAAACAAACCAAGGAAAGAAAATAACAGCCCTCCCAAACCCCAGATCCCACAGGGATTTAGTGGAGACCAGCTAAATCTCAGTTCTTATCATTTTCAAGGGCTACATCCAACCTTATTTTAACTTCCTTGCCGTGAGTACCTGCTCTGCAATTTTCACTTGGGATAGCTTGACATCTCTTAGCTTTGTCACCTGCCATACTAATGACATGCCTTTTGTCCTAGCATCTGGAGGCCTCTTTGTATTTGGAGGCTGGACAGGCTTGTATATGCATCTTGATGTGAAGACCAGACTCATCCCCCATCAGTATGGCAAACCCTAAGATCTGCAGCAGACAGCTGCTTCATCTGGAGCTGCAGACCAATCTGGAGGGAGGAGAACTGAGCTGGAACTCAAACATGTCCCTTCAGCCTAAATTGGGTGCTGACTGAGGTCAATGTACTGCAGTGCTCCTCATGAGATTTCCCTATTAAAGCAGCCCTGGTTGTTGCTTCATGATCTTTCTCCCCATCCTTGGCTCTATCTATTCTCCATGGAAAGCACACCATTCAGAAAGCACACAAAATAGTTTCATACCAACTCCACAGCTGGTTGGACTGCAGTGAGACAAGAAAGGCTGGGAGGTGCCCCATTGTATTAGGTTCACAAGGAGGGAAGAGGCATGAATGCTTGAATTTGCGTCATCCATCCATCTATCCATCCATCCATGCTTCCATCCTTCCATTGCCCTTTGTCCATTTCTACCTAAGAGGAGGCATCTCATCTTTCCCAATGGTAGGTACCTCTGAGAAGGTGCTCTCCATGAAGTAGAAGAGTAAGCCTAAAATCATGTTTACGCATAGCAACTCCATCTACATCAGTATCTCTTTATTTTAACCATAGTTCAGCGAGGTGTGTAATGCCAATGTGCTGCTGAGGAACATCCAAAGGAGATGAAGGCTTCAATCTGCTCCAGTACACTGGTCTCAAGGGACATCTAGGAAAAGCTCTTGGGTGTCTGCTGGCCAGCTGGAAAACTTGCCCACTCTCAATCTGTTAGGCACTTCATCAAATATATTCATACCTAACTTACTGTGGACTTTCCTATTAGTTCTTCGTCTCTCAGTGGGAATCACTGTGTCTGCGGAACTTGTACTGCTGGCTAAGAGAAATCAAATTCTGTATGCTTCTGAGAATAAGAGGCACTGCCTAACATATAGTTTTTTCAAACCTTCCTTCCATCTGGCTATATAAATGTTTCACCAAAGCCTCCAAGACCTGGAAAGAATGCATCTCTCAGTGTAGAGTCTTGGCATTTTACCTGTGATTTGGACTATGCGGTCAAGAAATACAACACTGAAATGTTTGAGAAGTGTGATTCAACAGATTGCCTGATAATGTAGGAGTTAAGCAACCTAGTTTCTGCTTCTCAGTGTGGTTTCTCTGTAAAACCCTTTCAGTCTACGGATGAAAAATAAGACTCATAGAAGCTAAAGCCAGAACTGTTATAGCAGCATAAATGTGGGTGCATGGCATTTCCCCTCCAGAGCTTACTAATAAAATAGCCACCTCCATCTCTGGTCAAGTTTAATATCTCTCAAAATCCATTCTGTTCACCTCTATTTCACAATCTGGACTGCCCTGTCAATTATTAGCATTGCGCTCAATGGAACTGCCACACAGCTCATTTCTGGTTCCTAGCTTAGTAAATAAATGTGTCACACTAAACATCATGACTTCTAAGGGAGTTTGAAAACAAGCGGACAAGCTAATAGGTGCAAAACTACATGAAAGCTACTAACCTCCTATCTTACAGCCTGCAAAGCTGGTTGTTATGTGAATGACAGTATCCTATACGGCTGTTGTGGTCCTCCCTACCCTGAACACAGTCCTCGTGTCTCTGATAGAAGGTCTGAATCCTCTGTGTGTTGGCCCAGCGCACAGTTGCATGTTGTTAATGGATTATTTAGGAGATGCGTGTGGCTTTGCCTATAGGATGCTGCATCCCATCTGCTGAAGAGGATGCTGAGTAGATCAGCTGAGAGCTGAACTCACTCTGACTTTCTCTCAGCATCACTACTGCCTTTTGCTCTATCAGCTATCTCTGCACAGCCGTGTGATGGTTGTGTCATCAAAATGGCCAGAGGCATTAGAAGTAGGGAAGTGACAGATGGACCAATACTGTGCTTATCCAGTAGAGGCTGGCACTTGGTTTGAAGTCAAGTGGAAAGAGAGACACTGCTCCCTGTCTTCTAAAATATTTCAAATTCAAGGTAGGCCCAGTGGTGAAGAGGGGCTGATGGATTTGGGTTTTGCTGTTGTTTTTGATGGTTTTTGTCAGATGAATGAACCAGTCTCATAGCATTGATATCCAGACTGCCCGTGCAGTTCATGGCCAACATGGTTGTTCACGTTCAGTATCTGCAATTGTATTTATTTGCACAATTTCTGTCAGGCTCATTTTGCTGAATGCAATAGAGTCACTGATGAATAAAAGAACCAAAGCAGGAGCTCAGTGTGCTGAATTTGTTAATGAACATCTCCTATTTGGCCATTTCCAGGGACAAGATTGAACCAGCTGTACCAGAAGACAAGCATGGGCTATTGCATGAACCAAATATCTTTTATGCTGCCTGAAACAAGAGGCACCTTGCCTGTGCTTGGTCTCTGGTGCCTGGAGCCAAGCTGAGGTTGGCCCCCATTCTCTGGCTTCCTTTTTGGGCTGCTGGGAACGCAGTCTGTCCCAGGCTCATGACCTACATGGGGAAATCTTAATCCTAAAGATTAGCTCCAGAACTTCCCTCAAGGACTTTGGTTTGGGCCAGCGTCCAGCAGGCAGGTGCACAGAAGCAAATCCAGTGCACCTTTGTCCTGCCTGTTTATTCCCCTTCCAGCCTTGGCTTGAGGCTCTTTGTTTCTTCCAATGCAACTTCCACACTGAAAATTCCATGGAATCACAGAAATGTCAAATGAGACTGCTTTGTAGAATAAGGCTGCCCATTTCTGAGCTCAGCTGAGATTGATGGAGCAAGTAACACCTTCACAGACAGATAAAGTTACAATACATTTAATAAAAGATGTTACTTCTACCTGTAAGGCTCACCTTCTCTTATTGCCTACTCCACTAACACTCCCCTTAGCACTCACACTCAGACACATGAATGCAGCAAGAACATCTTCATCTCTCAAAAGCCAATAGTCTTCTCCACTGTGAAATACTCACATTCCCTGAGCCCCTTCACAGCACCTGAAGCTGAGATTCCCCCTGCACAGATTTATCTCTCCATGCTGAGCCAGCATGAAGCCAATTCAGTGCTAAGTGCAATGTTTCCTCCGCACATTCTTGAAGCTAGAGCAGTATTATTCTGTATTAGGGAAGTGTCTGACTATGTCACTCGCGACATGCCAAAAGCCATAAGACTATATTGGTTTTCAGACTCCTGCTGTGTTGGCTTGGGCATTTTCTGTTCTCTTCTGTGAGAGCACTCTGTTTTCGGTGGAAATGTCAGGACGCCAATGAGCCAATGAAAGGAATCTCCTTGGCACTTAGCCTTTAGTATTTCCTAGGCTTTTAATCTTGGGATGGGAAATCTGCTGCTGGAGAAGGGAAGTTAAAGGATGGCTGATTTTCTTTATTCATTTCCTAAAGAACATGTGTGTGGTGTTTCTATGAACAGTGGCACTGGGATTTAGGTCTTGTGCAATCAGTTAAAATGTCAGCGTGATGGAATTTGAGCTTGGGTATTTTTTGTGCTTACTTTCAGCAGTGTGCAAAAGAAGGGATGAATACAAGAAAAATAAAGGCTGAATAAGGCTTGACTCAGAAGGTCTTTAGTAAACAAATTTTGGTCTTGTGTAAGTTTGCTGAGCTGGTGGGTAGCAGAAAACAGAGGCAGAGCCAAGGGCTAAGTCACAGCCAAACCACTATCTTGGCACTAGCAGCAAAATCAGACTTCCTCAGCATGTCACTCATCCACACAAAATATCTTGAATGAGCCAAATCTGGCCCTTGTTTGTGCTGTAATAACTCCACAGATGTCTTGACTTCAGTAGAGTGACTCCAGCTTCAAAGTCATGGAACAAACATCTCAGTCGAGCCTGG
Organism: Psittacus erithacus; assembly: GCA_009867235.2. Taxonomy (NCBI): domain Eukaryota; kingdom Metazoa; phylum Chordata; class Aves; order Psittaciformes; family Psittacidae; genus Psittacus; species Psittacus erithacus. The sequence continues at coordinate 4,213 of WYDI02001335.1, forward strand.
GATTCAGTTGCCTCAGGGTGAAGTTCGGCAACATCATGACTTACTGCATGCAGGTCAGGAGCATCATTTGAGCTGGAGGCTGCAACCCCTAGGATCCCTACGCAGGTGACATGGGCTGTCCAAGGCAGAGTTCTGGGCTCACTCCTCTACTGTGGCTGGACTGAAAACCAGAACACATCCTACCCCAGTGTGGGTGGACTGGTTCCCAGAAATTGTCTTTTGTGCAACCACCTCCACCTGCCCCCTTCTTGCCAAATTTTCCCAGAGCACTGGATTTTCTCATTTCCACCATGTGATCATTTTGTTTCCCATTCTCATTGTTCTCGATGGGTTTGAGGCCTAGGTATGAATGCTTCGGTGATGTCCTGATGTAAACACTGCCTTCCACCTGAGATAAGACTCCAGAAAATATTTGACGTACTCTACCAGCAGCCCTGAGAAACGCCACTGCCCTCAGTTCTATTTACTTCTCCCATATCCCACCTTTTTTTGTCATTCACAAACAAAAAACTATGCCCCAAATCCCCTCTGTCACTGTGCCAGCTCCTGAAACATTAGGTAAGATGTTGGGAAAGAAAGTGAAATTACTTTATCCTTTATGTGCCCCCCATGGGACAGGGGGGACCAACCCAAGGGGTGAGATGCAAATGAAGGTGTTAAAAGAAAAAAAGAAGGAGAAAAATATAAAGAAAAAGGAGATAAGGAAATAAGTCTTCCTGGTGCAACACAAATGGAGTTCTAGCAAGGTATCATTTGCCAAGGAAATTGCGTTTCTATTTGGGAATAAATGAGTGTAAAACTTGTTTGAGGCCCAGGTAATAATAGAACGGGGGGAGAAGGAAATTGAAATTTATGACTTTGCAAATGACTCCTTTAGGAAAGAGAGACACACATCAGAGGTGTCTTTTTATCCCCCCCTTTCTCCTTCCCTCCCTCCTCATTTTCTCTTCTTCCCACAGATGACGAGGACAGGTCTGCAATGAAACAGGTCTAAGCTTTGCCAGCCCGGAGATGCTGCGGGGGGAGGCAGAGGAGGGAGCGGGGGATGAGGGGACATTAGCACTTGCTGTAACGTTGTCAATGCTGATGTAAATGGACGTGCTACATAGTCAACAAGACACACTTGGCTGCCTGCAAGTGGGAAGTACTTAAATCTTGGCACTGATAAATGAAATATTTTTAAGGGAGCTAATCAGTGAAAATGGGGTTTCATCAGGCACTGACATGTCTCGCTTGCTTCAGCGAGTCCGAGAGAGAAAAATGATTGCACGGTGCGGTCCGGAGCCGGCTGGAAATGGGGAGCGAGAGAAAGGGAGGTGGGAACCAGCAGCCAAGGATGCTCGCGGGGGGCAAGCTATGGAGATCAGAGCTGGTGCACCCCCACCTCCATGCATCCCCAGCCCCCTGGGGCGCCCGCCCCGCGCTTCCCACCGACCCCAGGCGTGATGGATGGCCTGGCGCAGAATGGGCTCGGTGCAAATCCCCAATCTGCAGCCTGCTGGGCTCAGTTGGATCAGCAGCAGGCTAGCTGGTATTTCTGGATAAACACTAATAAATCTTCCTTTTCTTCCCGGCAAGTGGTGCTTCCCCTGTCTCTCCCAGCCCCCCGTCTTTCCTCCTCTCCCACTGGTGCAAGGGGAGAGGGAGAAGAGGTGAATTCGGGGTGCAGGGAGCATGATAGCCAAGTCCTGAGACACGGGCAGAGATTTGGCTGGGGAAAACCCCTAAATTATGGGCTTGCAAAACCTCTCAGTAGCCCTGCTACATCCAGTTCTGCTGCTTGCTGATGAGTGAGCCTCAGTTTCCCCTCTCTGCAGTCATGATGGTCACCCAAAGCCTGGGTGAGCTGTCGGTACAAAGGGGATCCTTTGTCCCTTGGCTTCTGGGGAGGGAGGTGGGATAGGGTGCAGGGGGTTGTGTTCAGCATTTTCAGCTCAGAGCTTCACAGTGGCTCTTGTCTTTGGCTCCATGGGTGTGCAGGGCTAGCTGAGAGCCAAGTGGACCAGTGCATATCCCCATTGGTGTTCCTTGCATCCAGCTGATCAACTCGGCCATCAGCTTATCCCATCGGCATGGCAGCTTGGGCAACAGAGAGATGAAATAGCCTGGGAAAAAAGGGCTCTGACCTGGCTCTGCCTTCTGATCCAGACCCCTATGTCCACAGCCTCATGGGGTTCCCATGGGACACAGCAGGTGGGTGACCACAGAGATCCCATCAGGACAAGGCAGAGCTTTTACCTACTTCAGCCAAAATCCAGTGGTTGAAGCTGGTCCTGTATCTACCTATGAGTGACCTCAAAACCCCCTGTAAATCTAAATACAGTTGGTAAGAGCTGCAGCTCCTACAGCGTCCTTACTCTGCATCAGTGAGGGACACAGCAGGATTTGTTCTCATCCAAAAAGCAAGGTCCTTGCATGTGTGAAAATTATCGCTGAATGAAATTGTTCCAGCAGACTTGCAGAGGGAAGAAATACATAAATTAGAAGAGAAAAAAAACACCCAAACCCACCAGAAAGCCTGGTGCTTACATCCTTAAGTCATAAAGGTTCAAAGCAGGATTCCCTCAGTAATCAGGAAATGAACATGTCCTTCAATTACTGAGCATTTTAAGACATGATTATTTCATGTGCATGCTATTAAGAAAATGACAGTGGAAAATTCATCATGAAATAAATTAATACTTAAACATTTTTAAAAGGCTCCCTGGTGTATTCTTACCCTCCTCCCACTCTGACACAATAATGTGTTGTTCCTAAAGAAAATTTTATTGGACTAAAGATGATAAAATACACAATGAAAAACACATTTGGAAAGCAAATTCATAACTACTTTTTTTTTAAAAAAAAAAAGCTGAAAATACTTTAAAAGCAGAAGGACAATTTATTATTTTTCTGCTAGTGGAAAAGATTTTTTCCCTTCATAAAGTCAAGATTGCTGGTGTTCGAATAATGGCCTCCCAAATTCACACAAACCCAGCAATCTAGGCTATATTTGTCTTCTTTTTATTCTACAGCTCTTCACCCTTCCAATGTAGCACACTGCTACGTGTCACATCACAGCATGAATTTATCACCACCGTGGCAAAAGCTGATATGCATTGAAAATGCAGATAGCTACGAGAAGTGTTTGATTTGATCTCTTTCCAAATGAATTTGGTGCTGGGGAGAGATATAACAATGTGCCACTGGAGACCTGAGCTCTCCAAATGAGTCTGTTCCAGAGTCTGCTGAAGCCAATACATTTTTTTCATGGATTTCAATGGAATTTGGCTTAGGAAGTGCCTTGCAGGAGCCACATGGTGTTGCATATTCTTTCTTCTCGGCTGAGCCTTGCTGGGGTGGTCAGAGCTTGACATACCCAAATGTCCACCACAGCCCAGCAGCAGAATGACATCTGTACCCATACACCAGACTGCCAAACAGCTCAGAGCCCTGTGCCTGGTGCAAAGCAGCAAGCTAGGATGAAACAAGGTTGAGCTGAGGTTCAGAAGCTTTAACTCAAGGTGGGAACCTCATGGAGATCAGCCATGGAGAAAACTGAGCTTTCAAAGTGAAACCAGAAAAGCAGGTTCTATGTAGAAGGTTCAACTGTGCAACCTGCCCCTGTTGATCTTTAATGAAAATAGGCTTCTGAGTGCAGTCAGCAGGGTAAGCTGAGATTTGCTCCTGTAATGAGAGCATCGCTGTAATGGGAACATCACTGTTGGGAGACCCTGTGAAAGCTAAAGGCAGGCTGGACAAACCTTGTGGATCCTTTGGGACATGGGGATATTGTCCCAGGACACCCAGGAAAAATGAACTTCTAACCCCTGGCATGCCAGCAGAGTGCAGAGACGATGTGTTTTTGTAGGACAGCATACAAGATCCTACCTTGAATTTTATCTTCACTTGTAGCCAGCTGAAAATCAAAACTAATGCAATCTCAATAGCAGAACGAGTGCTGTTGCCCAGACCTGTTCCTGCTTAGAGCATGCAGGTGGAGGGATCACCTAGCTTTGAAAGGATAAGGATATCAAGTGAAGTCAATGGGAGCTGGACTCCATGATCCTTATGGATCCCTTCAAACTTGAGATATTCTACGATTCTATGATTACAAGCCTGTTCTACTAATGCAGTTTTACATTTGACCTTTATTATGTGGTTGCAGAGTATCTATTTTTCTGTTCTATGGCTCTTGTTTTGAGGAAGGACCATAATTCATAAGGGGTGCCTGTCTAGATAACTCACAAGTGGGATATACAGGGCTGTCTCTTACCGAAGTACATTTTGCTGCTAACATGTATTATATTTGTACCATGCCAGAGGGGGTGTCTGCAGGTCTAAAAATGTTGGTTATAACAGCTACTCATGCTATTAGTATAGTTGTAGATATTATATGATTTATTGATGTGTTTTTATTTCCCACTGGTATGGTATAAATATATTTATTTCACAAAAGTGGCCAATAAATTTCCCTTATGAATCCTGTTATCTGCACCATTAACCATTGATCATTTTTATGAGGTCACAACTTAAGGTGTACATGAATTTACACCTTAATTTGTGACCCTTTCCAAAATAATACATGGCCACTTCTGAACTATTCACCTCGCAAGAGTCACTGCTCATTTATGCTGCTTCTTACTGCACTCAACATTTGTTTCTCATCAGATACTGTCCTTGCATAGTGTGCCATTCAGCTGTTTCATCTTCTCAACTCACACACACACACAGAAGTAGATAAAACATTAAGGAGATGAAACTTTCCTGGACACAGTTCATTATTTATGGCACCCTGGAATTCAGCAAGACAGAATAAGGCGACAAAAAACCACTAAATAACCACTTTAACCTTCCTGCTAAAGGGACCAAGATTTCCTAATGGCAGCCAAAGAATAGGAATGCCAGAAATTCAGTATTCCCAAGTATCCCCCTCTATTTTCTTACTTTTCATTGTCTTATGAATGATCTTTAAGATGTTGGCAGCATGGCAACAATTCTCTCTGTGCCCTTCATCAGTTCGCACTTTGATTTATTCAAATCATTGAAACAAGGAGTATTGCATCTTGTGCTCATGTTTTAGTGTGAGGATGCAACTGAAAGCCCTGGGTTAGGTGCAATATTCCCCTGTTCTGCTGGTGAGTTTCATCACTGGCCTCCTCTTCCTTCACTCTTTCACAGGGTGACAAAGTGCTTCATACACATTTAGTGGCTGTCTCCAAGTGACTGGTTTTCAGATCGCCTTTTCAAGTCTGATCTGCCATTGGTGGGTCTTGATTGTTCGCTCCTCTCTCTTGGAGTGCCTAGGCACAATATTTGGGATGTTGAACATTTTATCTCTAGCTGGGTATTCTTCATCTCTGTCATGTAAGCCGAGCAAGCTCTCATTCATAGGTCTGGCAAGTCCATCCCTTCTGCTAGAAGCTGCCTGGAGAGAATGTCTTGGCAGGGCTGTGGACACTGTACTAACAAGCAGTCCCAAATAAGCATCAGAGTTCAAGCATATTCACTGAAGATCTTGTACACAGTTTGTGTGATAGACAGCTGTGAAAAGAACATGTTTATAGATGTGTCAGACTGGGTGTTCTCAATCAGTAGAAGCGCAACCTTTAGTGGCCTGGGTGAAGAGACAGTTTCAGACCTTACCTCCATTATCTGTCCCTATTCAGCCAACACATTTGTCCACTTCAACACTTGATACCCTGTTCGGCCATGGGCATCTCATTAAATACTGCAGCAAAGAGCACAGCATTAACCACCAATAGACATGGCATGCACCATGGTGCCCCCTGCCATGTATCACTTGTTCAGAGAGAAAATACATGAAAGCTTTCACATCCTGTAGATCCTGGCTATGATGCCAAGTGTTTGGGAGTCCCACAACCCTTTGAAATCAGAGTGAGGACAGAACCTGATTCTAAACCTGTGCTTCAGCTGCGAGATTAGTCTTAGGTTCTACACAGCTCACACAGCTTGTGTCAGAGCTCTCCTTCCCCATGCTCCCTCCACAGCTCTCTCTTCACCTGGCATTTGGCTGCACAGACTTTTTATTTGCACACAGTTGTCCTTAAAAATAATAAGTGACTATTTGCCTGTTCAAAGCCAGAAACAAGTTGACCAATTGCTGCTGTGTTTTACTTCAGGGTATCCATCTGAAGGCAGAGAGAGAGAATAAGTCTATAATGGTTTGCCTGGCTCGAAAACTCCATTTTGGGCCGCGGAGAGTCATATTTCAGAGAGTATTGATCACAGTGCAGTTTGTGTTTCCTCACGTCCATGATCCTGTTTGCAGCCCTGTAAAATAATAACAGTACTCATGTCAGTAAGGTAATTACCATTGATCTAACACACTGTGACAAATTTTTCAGTCATGCCACTTGATTCATACTTAAAGTTATGGCATTGCTGACTGCTCCTTAAATAATTGAAGGATGCCCTTTGTAAATCAACACACTCTTGCCAAAATCTGGCAGTTTCTTCTTTGTTCCAGGTCTTGTTTCTTAGCTTCTTCAGGGATTTCAAAATTAAACAGACAGCTTTCCAGAGCCCACATAGTTCACACTTGGAGCAAATATCATCCGAGCTGGCAAATCACTTATGACACCTTTGTTCAAGAAAAGCAGGAATAAAAGAAGAAGAAAAAGTTTAAACTACAGGGAAGATCAAGGTCTTTGTGGTGGTGGGGTTTGCTAGCAGGTGGTAACAACAAGTGAGACAAAGCAAGTTGGTTAATTCAACATACCCATGAAAGCACTTGTCATCCATCCTCCTGTGGCTGGAGTCATTGAAGGCCAAAGAAAAGCAGCGAGCAGGGCCATGTCAGTAATGAGGGCAGCCCTGGTCCCCTGCTCATGGACCCACTGACTGGCCATGCAGAAGATCTGTGCAGGAAATCAGTTGTGGATTTGTATCTCCACTGCCCCTACCTCCACCATGCCAGGGGAAGCACCACATCTTCCTGGCCAGGATGGTGCCACCAGGAAATGTTTGAGTCTGTGGCCATCTCTGTAATATGAACATTAAATACTGCTCCTGGGTCTGGGAATGCTTCCGGAAAACAGTATCACTACTAGGCAAGTAATTGGGAGTATGGATCTAGGTAGTGGGATCCATTGGCAGCTAACCATAAACCAGTGTCCCCCCTAGTGAAATGTGGACACTCTTCAAGGCCAGCTTGGATCAGCTTACCACAGACTTTCATTAAACCAGCCTCCTTGGTAGTCAAGGAGGTTGCCTAGAAATTAATTTAAAATGGACATCAAGCACCATGAAGGAGGCATTTCTCCGTGACATTGATGGATAGATGTTTACTTGGGCTCTGAAGTATCTTCTGGAAAAGCCTCTCCCCTTTTCTATAAAATACAGAGACCATATAGAGAGATCACTTGTTTGCTTTCCAAAGATACCCCGCAGCTGAGCAATCCATAACAGACAAATGTGCTGGTGGAGCAGTCAGTAAAACCTCCATCTTCCATGTCCCAGCAGACTGTCCCTAGCTGCCGGACCTTCGCTTCTCAGCTCTCCTATTTAGAGGCCCTCCTTTGCAATGTTTAGAGGACATTGCGGACATTTGCCCTGCAGAGAAGGACTTGGAGGTGTTGGTTGATGAGAAAATGAACATGAGCCGGCTGCAGTGTGCACTCGCAGCCCAGAAAGCCAACCGTATCCTGGGCTGCATCAAA
>WYDI02001339.1:0-12561 GCA_009867235.2 Psittacus erithacus
GCTGTGGCTGCCCCATCCCTGGCAGTGTTCAAGGCCAGGTTGGACACAGGCGCTTGGAGCAAGCTGCTCTAGTGGAACGTGTCCCTGCCCGTGGCAGGGATTGGAACTGGATGAGCTTTAAGATCTCTTCAACCCAAACCATTCTATAGATCTATGCTTCTACACTGAGTACTGCACTGAGACACTCAGCAGCATGTGCGCGGTGTGCCAGAAGCAGCGTACTGCATGTGCAGTTGTTTATGGCAGAGACATGAGGCAGCTTTGCCACTACCTGCTCATAAACCATTTGTAGTTCCACCTGGCTGCTTACCCAGCCTGCAGTGAGGCAGGAACCATGCCTCCTGCCTGTGGATGCTGGGACATTTCCCTCCCCTCCCCCTGCAATCAGATGCTTGCAGAGCAAAGCTTGCAGCAAGCCAAGCATCACTTGCACTCCATCAGACGTGGGTGTCTATAAAAAGCCTCTCTGGTGTTGCGATTGGGTGGGTTGGCTGAGCCACGTGGTCTCTCGTAAGGCCTGTGTTGCTGAGCAAGTGGCATCCCACTTATTTTTGGCACTAATAGTCTTTAGTTAATACATAAATTCAGCTTAAATTCTGGATGGAAGATAAATCCCAAGTGGAGGCTCTGCTAATAAGACGACAGACGCTTTGGGGAGCCTGGGACACCTGACAGCGGAGCGGTCGTGGCTGCTGAGATGTGAGAGCAGCAATGTGCGCAGGCACAAAGTCCTTAAGTTACCATGAGTTGTGTGCCCAAATTACAGAGGCATTAGACAGATGGCCAAGGTCAGCTCTAGCTGGAAGTGCTGGAGCTGAACTCATTGCAGCCAATGCCCCAGTGAGATTGCCGGTCCCATGCTGGCATGGTGAGAAAAGGGAGTTGAAGCATCAGTTTGGGTCTAACCACTGCAAAACACTCTCTCCTCTGACAGCCTGCCTAAAGGCAAGGCTGGCCTGAGGTCCTCTGTTCTGCTTCCTTCTCGCTAACCCACTGCCAGTCACCCCATAGTGCTTCCCCACATCCTGTTTCATCCCAGAGAACCCCAGATTTGGGTGTGCTGAGGGCTGCATCTGAATGCCTATGTCTTTTCACTGCATATGTGCCTGTGAGCCTGGTTGGGGAAACCCATCCATGGTGGCTAAGCCATGGAGAGTGTGAGATGCTGGAGCTCTGACCTCAGGCTTTGCTCCAAGGATTGGTGCTGTCACCTGAAGGAGGGTCTGGCTGGGAGAGGAGATTCCAGCAGCCTCTCAGAGGGTTTTGTGGCACCACATTCTCTAGTGCTGTGCCATGGGAAGGTGTCCTGGTGACCAGGCTACAAACCCTGTGGCTAATGGATGAATGAGGTCCTGCTTGCCACCTCCTGACAGGTTCTTCATTGGGTTCTCAAGAATTTCAACTCTTCCCAGAGTTAGTAAGGGATTGGAGGTTAGCCAGGGTTTAGAAGAACACCAGTTCATCCCAGTCTGTCCTCTGGCCTGCCTCACCTTATGCACGAGGTCTGCCCCTGCGTGCTCAACATATTAACCCTTGTCAGGCAGCAGGCAGAATTTTAAAGTCATTTAGGCTTTAGATCTTTCTGAGGAGGTTCAGGTCTTTCAGTCATACTCAGAACCAATGGTACAGCGCCAGCCTCATAAAGCAGTGACAGTCTGAGGTCATTTCTTTCCCCAGGTTCCTTGCTGTGGATTTCCATTAGACCCTGCTTCTTTCCTCTGCAGTTCCCACCTAAAAGAGTGTCAAGGAAAGGCTCAATTGTTTTGCTTTTGTGGGCACATTGTTTTCCCATGTTCTTGGTACAGGGAAGAGTGGACTCATTCTGGAGCCCCTTGGGGCTGTATTTGTTGATGTAGTGAAAGCCCTGACTAGCTTTACCAGTGAGTATCCCTGACTCACAACACAAGGTAGTGAAGTCCCAGCTGCAGCCTGTGGGTGAGCTGTAACAAGCTCAAGGCTCTGTGTCGGAGCTGTAGGTGGATGCAGCTACTCTTCTCCTCTCTGATCCCCCACATCTGTGTATCTGTGTTCTCATCTGGGACCCGCCTTGGAGACACATCACGCTGCAGTGGAAGCTGCAGCACGAGATGAGGTGGGTGCGGCCATGCGATGCTCTTCTCTTGGAGCAGGGGCCTTGGGGAAGGAACTGTGTGTATGCCCATGTGTTTGTGCCAGAGGCATCCTTTGGAGACAGCAATGATCAGTGGAGGAGATTGGTAGGGAGGAGAAATCCCAGCGTCTTCCTAGCCAGTATCCAGCAAATAACCTCTTGGGATTGGTCGTTGCTAAGCACGGGGCTGGCCAATGAGTGAAGAGTGGTCCAGGCATGGGCCGGGACATCCCAGCTGGGACTTGCAGTCGGGTTGTGGCTGTGTCCAGAGTGGACAAGCCATGGCAAAGGAGAGCAATACACTGGAATGAGCATTTCACATGCAGTGGTGAGTCCCAGCTGCCTGAGGCTGCAGAGATTCAGCCCTGCTCAGGGGCTGTGTCCTATCCCTCTCCCTCAGCTGCTTCTTCCCCCAACTTTTCACTTCCCTGCAGTCCTTCTGGACTCTTTGTACTTCAGGTGCCTTCTGAATACCCCTGAACACAGGCCTTGTGTGCCTTGAGCCATTGTCCTGCATGATGCCTGTGCTCATCAAGAAAGCTCCCTGCCTCTGTTCTGCACCAGGCAGGGGGGAGCTGAGAGTGAGCCAGTGCTCAACAGCAAAAGCCCAACAACAACTGTCTCAATGAAACAGCAGTTTTAATAAGGCAGAATAAGGAGTGTGTGTATATATATATATCTGTATACATATATATACGTAATGAGTAAATCTTAAGTCCCTTCAGATGCTGGGCACCCTGTGTTTGCACAGCAGCATCAGACAGACCCTGGACAGGTTTATCCTATGGCTCAGAGCAGATTGCATCCATGGAGAGGAGCTCTCCCCTTTGGTCATTCGAGACATTCTATGATTTTCATCAAAGAAAGTAGCTGTATTCCTAGAAGACATTCCCACAGGAAGTTCTTGCTGTGGTTCGGGAAAGGCGAGGCTCCTCCACTGCAATGAGCTGGTGGAGCTTTCCTTGTGGCCGAGGGATTTGTGCAACCTGGCCCAGCCTGAAGAACGCCCTGCACCCAGCACAGCGCAGGTTTGAGAGTACTTGTGTAGCAGATGAATCACCAACTCCTCTATGCACAGCTGTCTCCTGGTCAGGATCAATCCACTCCTGCTGCTGGAGCACTCCTGAAATGTGGGGTGCCTTCCTTCAAGTGCCCTTGGTCTCTTTGTTGGTGCTGCTGAGTGCTGCAGGCTCCAGCCCAGTGTGATCCTGTGTTTGCCCATCACCAAACCTGGGGCTTGCCGCATAGCTTGGGCTTACCCTGGCCTCAGCCTCAGCACCACAGTTGTGTAATGCAGAGGTAGAAGCCATGGGGTCTGTGTCCCATGTCCCAGCTGCTGAGCTGTGGTGCACTGTCATCGTTCCTTCATGCACAATAAGGGATGGGGTGGGGAAGGCTAAAAACCTGCTGTTGGGTGGAAAACCTTTCCTTGCTGCTATCCCCAGGGGTGTTTGCCAGAGCTCTGCCTGGAGGTGGTCCTGTGCTCTGCTCTTAGCACTGAGAATGTCTCTGCTCTGCTTCCTGCTGCTTTTCAGGGAGGATCTTTGGGAGGAGATCACAAGACAGGAGGGAAGAGAACAGCGCATGTGAGGAAGTAGCAGAAAGAGAGGTGTAGGAGAGCTGGTGGAGACGTGTGGGGGAAAGACATGTGAACCCTTTGATTATCTTATTTATGCAAATGATTCCCCCTGATCCTGCAGAATGATCAGCCAGGCAGTGGCTCCCCTCAAGGTCATGAAGCAAAGGCTCCCCTGGAGGAAGGGCTGAAGCCACTGCAGTCCTAATGTGCTTCTGGGCATCTTTGGCCAAGTGCAGTGCAAAAGGTTCTTTGCTTCTCCATGCAGGCTCCACTGAAGACTTGTGTCCAGCACAGACTCTGACAAAGCTCCAAGGTGACAGCAATTTGTCAGTTGCCTTGTCAGATACTGAGGCGTTGTTCCACTGAGTAAGGATTTTAGGCTGCGATGTACATTCAGATACACATCTAAGTGCCAGCTCCAGCTGGCTGTTGTTTTCCTTCTGTTGCGAGGGATGGGCTGACCTGCATTTTAGTTGATCTACTGATTTTTTTAATGCTTTATTTGCTGGAGATAAAACAGAGGCAAGGATTGGGCTGCCCAGTTCCTTGCTTCTCTTGTCTGCAGCACATGTGGTTCACAGCACTGTGGGAAGATAGGGAAAACTTAGCTCTCCTTTCCCACTGGGTGCTGGACATCTGTTGCCATTGCTCATCTCTAAATCCCTTGGCTGCATTGCTGCAAGGTTGTTCTCTATCACAGATACCAACATGCAGCCTGTGTCCATGCTATTGAACACAACCACTGAGAAAGGGTTACTCATAGGGAAGCTCTTGAACTGTGACCAGACATTGTTCTATCCCAGATAAAACAGTGTCAGGTAGTCTGCATCACCATGAAAGTGCAGATGCTCATGTTATCCTCATGCCATTTAATATACTGATATTGCTATATTTTAGTGTCTGCTTTTCAAGAGAACACAGTTAACAGCAGCAGCAAGACTCCATGGTGCTCAGTGATGTAACTCCTTAGCCTTCGGACTTGGGTGAACATTCTTTAATGGTCAACCTTTGCTGTCCTGTTGTGCTTGTAATCCAGCAAAACCCCCAGAACCCAGAAGGATTCTTTTTGGGAAGGCAGGGGCAGCCCACCGCGGGATGGCTGTCTCAGAAGGAGCGTTTATCAAACTGTGCTCTTCTAATACTGACATAGGACATGATGGGTGCTGGGAAAGAGCAACCGCCTCTACCACCACCAGTCTTCTGAGCTTCCTGGGAGAGGTGTGGGAAGGCTGTGGAAACTTCAGACTGGGTCTGCTCACTGCTGTTCATGTCACAGGGCTGCAGGAGGTTGGGAAGACATGGCAGGTCAAGGTGCATGGAAAGGTTTTCATAAGATGATTTCTCTATGGTGGAGGCCTTCAGAGTCCTTCCCTTCAGGAGAAGTATCCCTGGGAGAGACCAAGCTCTGACAGTGGGCTCTGCAGAAGGAATGGTTTGCTGTGGCCGAGACAAAGCAGGAGCCTAAACTTGCCTTTGGTGGTGCTATGAACTGCCCCCGAGCAGGAGCTGGTTCTCCATTGCGTTCAACAAGCTCTTTGGAGCTCACAACTGGAACACGCTGTCCTAGAAAACTGTGTGTGTTAGTCCCAGAGTCTCAAAGGCTCTTACTACCATACAGAGACATCCAGTCACAGGAAAGTGGGACAGGAGAGACCTGGTGACAGCTCTGACGTGGTACCAGCTTGGCTGAGGAGGAAATGACGAAGTCAGCCAGATCCTATGGAGCTGCTGGTCTGAGCCTGACGTGGCTTTTCCCCATGGGCTTGGGAAAATGTGGAGGGGAAACCAAGATACAGAGGATGTTAGGTATCTTCTAACAAAGTAACTCTAAACATAGTCCTTTCCTTGGCAGCAATCAAATGTTGCATGAAATTTTTGTTGTGTAATGAGGTACTTAAAAACTTTTTACATTCAGATGAGCTCTTAGGCAGAAGCTCTTCCCTGTGAAGGTGCTGAGGCGCTGGCACAGGGTGCCCAGAGAAGCTGTGACTGCCTCATCCCTGGCAGTGTTGAAGGCCAGGTTGGACACAGGGGCTTGGAGCAAGCTGCTCTAGTGGAAGGTGTCCCTGCCCGTGGCAGGGGTTGGAGCTGAATGAGCTTTAAGGTCCCTTCCAACACAAACTATTCTATGATTCTATGCCTAAAATTTGTACAGATCCTAATTAAGGACCTATTAAGTGGAAGCATCACCCATGTCTTAATGAAGGTTAATAAGCAGCGACCATTACTAATGGTGGGCCATGATGGTCTTATGAAATGGTCCACATCAGCTCTAACCTCCTTAGGGTGCAGCCCGTTCTTGCCACAGCATTGTGGAGAAATCTCCCTGTGCTGAGATATTCAGCTGCAACACAGCTACCGCTTTGCATTGAAAAGGACTCTTAGATTAAAATATAATTAGAAATAATAGTGCGTTCCCTTGCATTCGTTTCTAATGGCACAGCTGATGAGGTGAAGTCAGGCGATGTTTAGAAATCAAGTGCACTTGTCCTTGTTTTCATTCCAGCCGCTGGTACTCCCTCATCTTCCAGTTCGGAGGAGGTGAGAGAAGCTGTCAGCTTTGGTGCTGTCCTGTTAGCTCCCTGCTGGTTTCTGGCTTCTGCAGAGCTGGCTGGGCATGCTGGTGCGGGATCTCCTGAGGCCCCAGTTGCATCTAAAGAAACCAGACTGGGATGTAGAAGCAGCCTGGGAACAAGTCTGGGGCCATCTACAAGTCCTGTTCTTACTCTGCATGCTGAAACAACCAGGATACATTTAGGCTGCTATATACATCCCTAACTCCTCCGATTATTAAAGGATTATTTAAGTTTTACAAATAAAAGCAGCCCTTGAGCAATGTGGATGGTGTATTTATGCACAGTACTGTTCATTCCATCACTTTTAGCCCAGCTCTACTTTGGCAGAGCTAACACCAAGAAACTTAAGGCTTTCTTTTTTGGCTTGCCACAGAGAATGGTTGGACATGCAGATCTCTGTTTTCTGGTCATGCCTGGGTACACACTCATGTGCACACCCCAGAAATATATATATTTTAATAATCATAAGCTATGTCTCCAGGGAAAGCTGATGACACTTTCCTTCTAAACCTGTGTTTTTTGTTCCTTGTGTAATTCTAAAGAACTTCCCATGGGGTTGTTTTCCAGGGGCAGGGAAGCCAATGACAGGCAGCTGTCACTGTGCAGCATCGGCAAGAGCTTGCTGCAACTTCCAGTTGATTTCTTGCATACCTGCCATACAAAGTGGCATTTTCTGTCCTGATCTCCAGGCTGCAGAGATATCCGTGCAGTGTTGCTGATGAGTGGCTTGATAAAAGACAGTGCCCAGATAAGTTGCAACAGCAGTGGGTCTGGGCACTTCTGACAAGGCTGTAGTGACAGGGAATGGCTTTAACCTGCCAGAGGGGAGACTGAGCTGAGCTCTTAGGCAGAAGCTCTTCCCTGGGAGGGTGCTGAGGCGCTGGCACAGGGTGCCCAGGGAAGCTGTGGCTGCCCCATCCCTGGCAGTGTTCAAGGCCAGGTTGGATGGGGTTTGGAGCCACCTTGCTCTAGTGGAAGGTGTCCCTGCCTGTGGCAGGGGGTTGGAAATAGATGACCTTTAAGGTCCCTTCCAACACAAGCCTGTCTGTGACTCTATGATCTGCTGAATCTTTCACAGAGGCCTTGAAGGAGGGCCATCAAAAGGTCTCAGCTAACTGGAACTGTTTCGCCTGATCCTGGTGCTCTGTTCCAGACTTGTCCCAGGGAATGGGCTCCATCCTCCTCTCCCATCCCTGCTGGCAGTCCCTCTCAGTCAGAGTTCCCCTGCTCTGGCTGCTCAGCATAGTCAGGAATTGCCTGGGTTTCAGGCAGCAGGACATGGCAGCCTTCCCTGCCCTTTTCCTGCCCGGAGTTGCCAGACACGGAGCAGATGGTTTTATCCACACCCAGACAAGGCTCTGTCTACTGGGCTGACATGGGACGCAGGAGAGATGTGTGAACAGTTCCACATTCCCTCTGTCATTGCCTGCTTTCCCACTGCTGTACTGTGGCTAGTTGAGACTTCTGAGGAATGAAGAGAGGGGTCAACCTGTGGGATGGCTGAGTACATGGAGCCCCTTGGTCCTAGTCCAGGCCTGTGGAGGTCAAGTGCCGTCAGAGGAAGAAGAGGGTTCAGCTGTTGTGTATGGGGACTCTTTTTGCAGGGGTTGCCAGTTACACACTCACTGCGGTGTTCGCCAGCTTCCAAGGGAGGAAGCAATCTGTGTC
Source organism: Psittacus erithacus (assembly GCA_009867235.2). Taxonomy (NCBI): domain Eukaryota; kingdom Metazoa; phylum Chordata; class Aves; order Psittaciformes; family Psittacidae; genus Psittacus; species Psittacus erithacus. The sequence continues at coordinate 7,934 of WYDI02001339.1, forward strand.
ATCTCACAGCGGGCTTCTTTAAATCTCGGCCTGATTAAGCTGTGGCAATATGGGCTGCCTGATATGAAAGAGCCTTTCCTGAAAAGGGCGGATTGTTAGTGCAGAAATAGCCTGTTTGTTTGCATTGCCCTGCAGTAGGAGGCTGGTGGCACATTAAATCACCGGGTTCTGACTCCAGCTGAGTGGGAATCTGGAGATGAATAGTGTCCATCAGCTATTGGCATTGGTTTCGGTACAGATTGTTTGCCATACACCTGGGAAAGCTGTGTTTGAATACTCAGGATCCCTCAAGATGTCTGAGGGACTTTGGGAATATCCACTGAGCTTTTGACCTCTTGTCTGTCCTTGAAAAAGCAGCATTTTTGCTTTCCATGGTGAGGCTATGAGCTGAGATACCCACGGAGTACACAGAGATGCTGAGGCTTGCAAGGTGGCATTGCTATAGAAAGAGGAGGTGGTGTGGTAGGTCCTTGGAACAGTTTCTCCTGGATTCATGTGCTAAATTTTAGACACATTTGTGAATGCAGCCAGTGGTTTTCCATCAGCACAGTTGCCAAGAGCTGTATCAGGGTAGGTCTAGAAAGGGAGTTTGATACTCAGACATCTCATGAAAAATTGCTGTGTGTGGTTACGTCAGTTATTTATTCACTGCATAGAGATAAAAGCTTTTCTGATAGAGTGCAGTCATCTTAGCTTGTGGCTGTTGTTTTTCTTAGTTTTTTGAGTATTTTGGGGATTAAATTAATTACAGGGAGTGACTGATGCTGAGGGAAAAAAAAATACAGTTCAAGCTGAGCTGCAGTTTTCTTCATGTTTCTTTGCCTTCATGCCCAGGAAGCAGTGAGCTGGGGCATACCAGGGTAGCAGGTCCTCAGTATTTAACAAGCAAGAATAAAATACGGTGAACTGCAAGCTGTCCAAGGTAGTGTGTTTGTGCTGATATACAGGCAAACATTGGTGCTTCTCTGATTTGTGGACCAGAGAGCTATTAAGGAGGTGTAAAGGCCAGATACTCTGCTGCCTATCTGGAGGTGGTCTACTCTTCACTTGAGGGTTCCCAGGACTGCAGAGAGAAAGGTGAGACAGGCTGGCACCCTGCTTGGTGCTTGTTAAAAGTAACATTAAACTTGGAGATATTTCTATGCAACTTCTCTTTGAAAAGCTTTGAAGGAGGTGCGGAGGGATTGCTCGCTCCCGGTTGAAAGGCAGGAGTCAGAATGTATCCTCTTGAACAGTGCTGTTGGACATCGCAATCTCTCATCACAAGCTCAGGTGAGCAGAGGGGCAGTGTGCAGGCAGCTGGGAGGGCACTGTCAGGGCTAGGGTCACTCTATACTCACCTCATTTCTTGCGGCCTTTGCCACACTGCCTGCCGCTGCTAGGGAAGAGCACTAGTCTTGGCAGGCTGTTGCTCTGATCCTGTACAGATGGGTACCCCTGTATGGGGCAGGTACAGATGTGTTCTGGTTTTGGCTGGAATAGAGTTGCTTTTCTTTCTAGTAGCTGGTGCTGTGTTTTGAATTTAGTATGAGAACAGCACTGATAACACACCGATGTTTTAGTTGTGCTCAGTGGTGCTTACCCTGATCAAGGACTTCAGTATCTCATCCTCTGCCAGTGAGGAGAGGTACAAGAAACCGGGAGGGAGCAGAGATAGGACACCTGATCCAAGCCAGCCAAAGGGATATTCCATACCACAGCATGGCATGCCCAGTATATATACCAGGGGCAGTCACCCAGAAGGACAGATCGCTGCTCAGGTTGGGCTGGGCATCATTCAGCGAGTGATGAGCTACTGTATTGCACATCACTTGTGCTTCATGGGTTTCTTATTCTCTCTCTTTTTCCTTATTACTGTTATATTTTGCATTATCTCAGTTATTAAACTGTTCTTATCTCAACTCGTGCATTTTACCTTTTTCTGATTCTCCTCCCCATCACACGGGGTAGGCAGGGAGTGAGTGACCGGCTGCCCAGTACTTAGTTGTTGGTTGGGTTAAACCACACCAAGATGCCTGAGCTTCCTCCAGTGGTGGGAACAGAGCTTCAGCATCTACTACCAAGGGATCTTGTTCCATGAACAGTGCCTGACTCCCATCCCGCATGATGAAGAGTGGCTAAAGTCCACAGTGCCTGCGGATAACCACTTCCTCTCTATCCCAGCTATTTGTCTTGCCTTCATGATAAGCATTGCCCCGGACTGCTAGGGCAAGTCTGAGAAGACTGAGAAGACCTTGGTTTCCATGGAGGGGTCTAGTTTGAGACCCAAACTTATTTTGGTGTAGGATCTAGGATCTAGAGCCACTGTCTGGCAGGTGAGAAGCTCCTTGTCCTCTCTAATCATGTTGGGGTTACCTGCTTCATTCCTCAAGGCCCTTAAAGCCTCTCTAGAGCCAGCTGGCAATGTTAATACCTTTCTTGGGATTTAGACGATGACGTATCTTGCTGAGGGACCCTTTCCTAATGCAGATGCCAGCTGTCACATGCTGAGGGAAGCAGGGCTTGCCTGAGTGTTCAGCAGGTTTACCTGGCTTGGACGTAGTGCAAAGCCACTCTGGCCTCATGTATTCATCATCATTCTGTCTGACTTGGGGATAGGCTTTGCCTCAGCAGAGGCTTGATTGCTGTGATCATTTGGGCTGTGCAGAATTCAACAGGTCTGACTATCCCTGGGTTCTTCTAGGATCCAGTAATACCACCTGCAAACACACTTCTCAGCAGTCTTCTCCCCTCTCCTGGTAACAGTGTTGGCCCTGCTAAGTTCATGTCTCTCTCAGTCTCCTCCTTCCTTTACCACACCGTGCTGACCATCGTCTCCTGTGCTGAGCCTGGCTGCCATTGCTGCCTGCCCAGATCTCCACAGCTCATCACAACTAGCGTGTCCTGACAGGCTGGCAACATCTGCAAAATGAAAACATCATCTACTATGCGTTTCAGTTTTGCCACCAAATTTTGACAGAGCCAAGAGCCTGAAACTGCTTCTGCTGCCTTGCAAATGCTCAGTGACCCAGAGTGGACCAAGCCAAGTCTCCTTAGGAGTTCTCAAGCTATTCTGTCTCTCATGTAAGTGCTCTTTAAATAATGATCTGATCCTAAGCAGCTGTAGCAGCTCAAACTGAGAGTGATGTTTGCCCCCATCTTTTTCCTTTCTTTCAGGCTCTGCTGCTCTGGGAGGAGAGGGCAGCTCTTGGAGGACACTAGTCATATGGAAGCCTTTTGGACCACCACAGCTCACTTTACTCTGATCCAAGATTCTGCTGGTTTTAAAATAGGCAATAGTCTGATGCGTGAGAGCAGAGGAGGTGAGTCCATGGGAAGAAGACAGCCTTCGGTTTATGTGCTTGGGGACCAGCAGGGGTTTCACTGGGATCCTACAGGGGTTTTGCTGTAGGTGCGAAGGGAATGTCCTAGGGAGCAGGGGCTCAGGAGGATGGGACCTGTGGAGATATCATTTGCCTTTCTGGACATTCCTGAGCTGCTTATCTGGTGTCCTGGCTTTGTACTGTGTTCGTGTTTGGAGAGATGTGCCCAGCCCATTAGCTTGGCTAGGGCTTGGGTTGTACCAGTGGCCTGCTGAATGGCAGGACGTTGTCAGTTCCTTCCCTCCTGTTGCTTTGTACTATGTGGCCATCTTTTTGAATGTCTTTTCTCTCTCCCCATTTGTCTTATGGCAGAAGTGTTTGGGATCCAGCCTAGCTGAGATCCCTACCATGATGGACCTGATTTTCTAGCCTCATTTTTTTTGCCTTGATTTCAGGGTGGATCATGAGGATAATAGAGCATCTTGCAGCTGATTGAATTTTTGCAGGGATTTGAGTTCCCTGGAAAAATTCCCTGGGGAGACGCTCAGCTTAATCATGATTAAGGCCAACCAAAATCTGGTAGTTGATCCTCTGAGCGAAGAGGGGCTATGTTTGATCAGTAGGTGAACCTGGGGCATCTACTGGAAACCAATAGGTTTTTTGGGCCCTACTTGGTCTGTTTTCACTATTTGGGCTGTACTACACTGGGCAGACCTACTGGGTGACACACAAGTATTCAAGAGGGTGCCTTTATCTGGGGAAGGCTCCATCTGCTCCACAAGGTGTCATGGTTTTCTCTTTAATACCCTAGGGACTGTTTTCAGGCTGAGGATGTGTGAAGAAGGAAGATTCTGAGGATGCAGATGGAATGGAGGAAAATGCCGAGTGATTAAACGGCTTTAGATGAGTGGAGATATGGCTTAAAAGATTGAACGTCGCCTGCTGGGTGGAGAGATGGAAAGAGAGATTGCGTTCACGTGCACCAGGATTGCAAATCCACTCCCTCCCCCCACGTTACATTGCACTTGTTACTCATTCTTAGCATTCTTATATGTAAACTTTCACATAGCTCTGTACTGCACCTTTATGGTCCTGTCTGCTCTTCCCATCTCTCAGAACCTCTGCTCTGCTTTTGGGGAGAAAGCCTATGTTGTGGTTTAAGTCCAGCCATAACTCAGAACCACGCAGCTGTTCGCTCACTCCCTCCTTTCCTCCCTCCAGCTCCCAGAGGGATGGGGAGGAAAATGGGAAGAATGTAACTCCCACGGGTTGAGATAAGCACAGTCCAGTAACTAAGGTATAACACAAACCACTGCTGCTACCACC